>OMNM01001363.1:0-13308 GCA_900302745.1 Parablennius parvicornis
CTCTAGAGAACGATTTTGAGCCATCCGTTACAACTCTGGCCTTCTATTCTATAGAACAGCAACACAAAAAAAGAAAGACTGCTCGACACTCTGAGCCCACAGAGGAAGCAGCTCTTGGCTTGATTCACTTCATATTCAAGACAGTTTCCCCACTGCAGTGAGCATCAGCTGTCAAGGTCAGAAAGGACTGAGGAGTGCTGGAAATAGGGAAAAGAAATGCTCCAAAAAGAAGAAAATCAACAGTGATTAAGACAAATGTACTAAATCTTCTATCAGACTCTGCTGTGGTTCTCACCCACACTCCCTTCCCTGCTTCATGATTAGCAAACAAACACTCTCCTACTTCACCTCACACATGGTGTGCATTCAAATCTGCTATCTCAGTCACCTCACACAAACACTCACTCGCACACTCGCACACCCGCTTTCATACAGCCAAGTACCCTTGGAGAGCAGAATTGTCGTCCAACACACTCACACATGTTCTGCATCCCCCCAGTATTTGTCATCCCTAAATATAGCTTCATCGTGCTTGTTGGCTGACAGGTTTATTTGTGTTGCAGTGGCATCCCCTTAAGTGAGACAATTTTGACTTGCTACAGTTCGAAAGCACGTGTAAGATTTATGTGTTTTTTGTATCAGAGCCACTACAACATCCAGTCTGTTTTTAGTGGTTTGATTTGTGTGTATCTGTTTTCAAACATTTTGCTTCTTTTCTTATTTTATTAAAAACAGACTGAACACTATTGTGACTCGCTTCACCTACTTGTGGCCCCAAGTGCTATCACAATCCTGCGCTTTGTTAAATTCAGCAGTTGTTGCTTTGAGATGTGCCATAACATATCCACGCCTTCTGTTGATTATTTTCTAATGAGCTGAAAATGCACCCTTTAATACCTTTTATTATGGTTTTAGCCCTCAAACCGGTTTATGACTTCAGCTATGCGTCAAGTGGAGAGTCTCTCTGGCTCCACGCTAATGTGCCTGCTGAATAAACATTGTCTGCTTAAAGCTTCTCTGATAAGGCCATTGCAGTGTGCCTGTTTGAGTCTGTACGGTTGCAGCAGGAATGTGGATGTTTTCCCAATGAAACCCTTTCTCTTTTTTCGGGTGGACTTGACCGCCCAGACACTTTGGTATAGCAGCGCGCTCTGTCAGACGGTCACTGCTGACAGATCTCCCATAAGTAAATATGTCTATAAATGGGCAAGCTCTCTTCTTACTGCTGCTCGCCCCTCCATTCCGCATGTGTGCGACACACACACACACAAAACCTCCTTCTACTCTCTTGCTAAGTCAATTCAAATGGCTCGCCCTCTTTTTAACAGAACGTGCTATGTGAAGCAGTCTGCCAGCATAGTGACATTTGTAATGGAAAGATTTATAGAAAACAGAATAGAATCAGGCTGCTTTTATCTCATCCTTTAATAATATTTACCCCGCCGGCATCTCGGCACTGATCAAAGCTGCAGCTGACCCTCGACTCATCAAAGCCAAATCAAATCACAATCTGCACCACCTTCTTTCTTAAGATCCACTTTCCCCAAAATCCCTTGCTCTATCTCGCTCATACAATCCCCCTCTAAACCCCTAAAGGCCTCCCCCCTCTCCTTTCCTCCTTCTTCCAATCTGGCCCATGTCTTTCTATCTCTGAGCGTGTCTGACCAGTAGCTCGTTGCTAAAACAGGTTGCATCGCTCTGATCCTCCTAAAGTCCCCCCTTTGCTTCTCCTCTCCCAATCTGCAGTCCAGCTGTTCCACATTAGCACATCCAAAGTTATAGAAGCCAAAGGAGGCTCATGTGTGGAAATGTGAATAGGGCAGGGAAAAAGCCCTCCGAAGCAAGCTTCATCCTCCAGTGTTCTGGCTTCTGAGCTTGCCAGACGCAAAAGGAGAATGAGAAAGTTATTTTTTTTCTCAGTGAGTTTATTTCTGGGATTTGCGTGCATTGCCAGATTTCTTTTTAATATTGACAAAGCTGTAGCGTTGTATTTTTTTTTTTAAATGACAGAGAAAGATTCCAAAAGTTTATCACTGCTGAGTTGTTTTGAAGAAATGCTGATCTCTTCTGTATTTGTCTCTGATTGCAGGAAAAGTGCCCATTTGACCCTTCTCAATCACCGGACATCACTGGCCCCACTTGGAAAACCTTTCCTGGATCAATGCTGCGATTATTTTTGGAGTCCTTCATGAGTTGCATGTCTTTGAGAATGTAATTTGAGCTCCTTCCCTGGGGCACAGTAACATCCACGTCTGACAAAGCATTTCCAACCGTTTCACCCCAAATAACTGAGATCTCCTCAGCAAGAAGCAGCCATGCCAGCCAAAGCACCCATATATCTGAAACCCAACAACAGTAAGAAGGGGAAAAAATGTCGCCTGAGGGATATCTTGTCCCCTGATATGATCAGTCCACCACTGGGGGACTTTCGTCACACCATCCACATTGGCAGGGGAGGAGAGAGAGATGCCTTTGGTGACATGTCTTTCCTTCAGGGGAAGTATGAGCTTCTTCCAGGAAAAGTAGATGTTCACCCTCAGTATGCTGTGCAGGGCGAGTTCCTGCGAGCAAATAGTACAGGTGATGCTTCCTTCTCTGAAACTCCCTCTCCAGTGCTCAAGAACGCAATCTCCCTCCCGACTATCGGCGGCTGCCAGGCCCTCACCCTTCCATTAATCTCGACTTCTGTGTTCCCCATGCCGCCAGAGCCCCTGGGGGACATCATGGGCCCCACGACTGTCATAAAGCCTGACAGCATAGAGGAGGTAGAGATCCTGCAGATGGATGCTCTGTTGCACAACATAGACGTCTTCAGCAGCGAGTCCACGTCTCCCTCTCATGTAGATATACAGTCAAAACCAGACGTCCTCCTGGACCTGCTAGAAAACACAGACAAGCCCAACTCCAAGGCGTCGAAGGCCGTGGCCAGAGCCAACAAATTAAACAAGAGCGAGAGCAGATTTGACAAGCCATCCTCCTATTATATCAACGGTCACAGCAATAGCTCCTATAAAGCAAATGGAAGTCTGAACAGCAACACCAGCAGTGACAGCTTCAACAGCTTTAAAGGGGACTTCCAGGGAAAGATCTGCAATGCCAGTGGGAGCCTCAATGGCAACTCTAACTGCAACGGATATGGACACTTTAACAATGATATTTCTCTGGGCTTTAAGCAGGAGCTTTCCAAGTGCAATGGGGAGTGGGTGGACAGAGACAGCGGCGTGGAGGAGGGCCGCATCTGTGATTTTGAGTTTGAGTTTTCCAAAGAAAAGAGCACGTCGCATGATTCTCTTGCTCAGATCACAGGGTCTTTCCTCTCCCTCGAACTCGATCTTGGCCCATCCATCTTGGATGACGTGCTCAATATAATGGATAAACCCGCAGCGAAGAGCAGGCCTTGAGCTGCACTGAGGGACCCCAAGAGGAGAAAGGGAATTATTATAATATGGCCATAAGGGGAGAGAAAGACTCTCAAAGCAATCAAGATGGTGTCTGGATATATCATTGAGATGAAAATCAGCTACGATAGAAGGGAGCTGCTTATGTTTTTATTGTCAAAACATTTAACTATATTAGCTTCTATGGAGTGTTTATTCTTCTTTGACTTCTTTCTTTTTGTTTGCCATGCCAGCAGCTTGTTTAAGATGCATGTGCGTTTGAGTGAAAGCTAAAACACAGCCATTGTGCCTTTGAGTTTCAATTATGTAAAAATGCTACATGATAGATGGGTGTTCTTCTTTTAACTTCCACCAGTAGAAACAAGATAACCGAGGCTCCGGTTTTGTTGGGATCTTTTGTTTTTTAGGTTTCTTTTTTACACATTCTTCATCAGACTCTCTTTCATTTTATGACTTTAAACGTGTTTACTCAAGCACTGTTGTCACAATTCACTAGCAACATTTCAAACAAGAGAACACTATGCATATTTAAGTTTGAATGTAACACAAATAAATGCATTTCTTTTTTCCTACTCTGCCTTTTATTCATTTTTTTTTTTTTTTGCAGTGAACACATACAAAAGCCAGGACCTTGAGTTGAGTCCCAGAACAGTTACGTGACAGAAGTCATGAGCAATGTGGCGAAGTGTGTCAACAAGTAGCATGAAGATAATTATACTGTATGTGCATTACATTCTCTCTTCATTCATTTATATAATCTACAAATCCGATTTGCCTCTTGAGCACGCTCGTATCATGCTGTGGTGTAACCTTTTGCTGACATGGGAGACAGGACACCAATAAGAACACTCTACTGTTGGAGGAATTCACAAGAATGTGGCAGTCCAGTGCAACTGCGTAAGTAGAGGACCCTTCCTGTTGCTCCAACATTTCCTTGTTTTGTTGAATGGTTGAGATCATCAGTTCATCTCTGAGGGGCCAAGACCTCTTTGTTGGGGCGCCAGGGATCACATGGGTGTCCAGAGATTTTGCTCTTGCTGAGGATGTATGAATAATATTTTCATAAATCAATGAAAAGGATTATAAGTGCATAAAATATATAAAACATCTTGTGTATGTCCTTCGTGATTATGAGAGGGGAATGAAGATGCCATACAGACAGTTTTAGAAATAGAAATAATGCATCCATGGATTGCACGAAATCTTAAGAATGATGCAAGCAAAATGTAGATAATGATGAAACAATTTTCCACTGCTTCAAAGAAACGTAAAATACAGATGCAAAGAAAAACCAGAGAGAGGAACAGATTGACATAGAGCGAGAGACAAAGTGGATTTATTTTCTTGCCTTTGACATTCCTTACATTCTGCCTCCCTGCCCTGCTGTGGGAGCATCGGTGGGCCTTCAACCTGCCCAACCAGGCGCCTGCTCCATTTGTTTGCGTGTGGACGGGACAAGCAGAGGAGGGGTCTTTGAAATTCCTCACATTCCAGCCATAGAGCGCAAGTGTCCAGGGCCAGACGTAAATCAGCTGTTTCGAGCGAGGAAGAAGGGCTCTTGACTGGAGCTGTGCTATCCATCGGCGATAATGTATGGAGGGATGAAGCTGTAAGACACAAGCTTACAGCTTACAGGCAAACTTTGTTCTATGCTTTCTGTCCGGCTCCAAAAAAAGACATGTTGACCCAGCAGTGCTGAAGCAACAACAGCTTGTAAGAACAGTGATTACCCCCACATGCAGCCCCCTTGAACTCAACCACCCTAAAGCAGTCGCCCTCCCCACCACAAAGCCAGATCCCCTGTCCCCACAGGCCTTCCAATGCAGACATGAAGGATAAGTCATAACAAGACCCAACAGAGGCCTCGGGCAAGCTTAACCCATGTGTCACGGAGTCACGCTTGTTTAGGCAAAATCGTTCCAACTCTGCTTATATTGGGTAACTAATTTCATATACAAATAATTATCTCAGGTCAACTGCATTACTGTCATGGAGCAGGCCGGTGTGGCCAATCTCTCTAAAGCCCTCAGAATAACACAGAAAGTCCAAAACCACAACCATGACCAGCCTAACTGAGGCAGCTGAAGCGGCCATGAAACCAGATGTTAAAAGAGATGTAACCAAAAAGCCATTAAAATAACCCAACTGGATAACAGAACCAGAGCTGAATTATGAATAGTAAAATACTTTTTTATTGAAATAATTACCCCACTCAGGCTTTATCACTGACTTGATGACAGCCTTCACTTGTCATTGGTGAACCCTGGGCAACCTCCTTTTGGTTTGCAAAAGATAACCTCAACACTGTAATGCATTGTGTGAGACATTACTAATATTTCTTTGTAGATCTCAATGCTCCCTGACACCAGGAAATACCAGTTTTTTATAAAATTCAATCTGAATACTTGACATATTGAACATTGTTCACTAATGTGAGTTCACAGCGTGACATACAGAACTGAGAAATTTGCCTTCTATTTTTGAGACCTATCTGTTCTTTTTTTCCCCTTCAATTTCTAAAGGTTATGCTGAAGTTGCTCTTCTATTATTCCAGAGATGGAAAATCACACCGTTGGTATCCAAACTGCAAAACATATTCAGAGTTCTTCAGTCACTTGTCTTGTTTCAGGCTTTAGTTCTCAGGACATCCTGGGGGCAGATGAGAAAATACCAGAGAAAAAGGTGAAGAATGGCCTAGTCGACTGTTTCTCATTAGCCACAGGGCTATAGTGGATGTTTGACCTAAAGAAACCTTGATTCTAACCTCCTACCATATTCCATGTTAATGCCGCAGAGATGCCAAGCAAGCAATGCGATCAGACAGTTCATTGTGGAACACCCACATACAAGAAACAATATTCCACTTGTTTTTCTACCCAGCTGTGGCTCAGTTTCACTTTTTATTGCTTTGGTTAAATGTCTTGTCAGATATGATCAATGTAAAAATTGTTTTACTGTTATAAAGATTAGCATAGATGTATTTTGCCGACCTAAACTTGTGTCACTTTGAACTAACAAATCGATTACGTAAGCAGAGCGAGGGAGGCAACATGGGGGTTTCCACTACCTACTGCCTTGTAATTTCCCAACCAGCTGCTGCCTGGGCAAACACAGAGAAGAAGGCTAATTGCTGAAAATCTGCCTCTTTTGACTTCAAAGTTGCGGTTTTGTAAGAAGGTGAAAAGAACACGCACAATTTCAGGGCTCAAAGGGTGCAAAGCTTCAATTAGACCACCACCACCTGACAGTGGCTTGTCTGGGATTATTTCTAAACCTGATTTAATTTCTGAGTTGCTGTCTGTTTTTTTTTTTTTGTTTTTTTTTAACAACTAGATTTGAACATAGCCAGGGTTGTTTGCTGATGGGGATGTGGGTGGGGGCTGTACCACTGTGGTCCAACTTGTACACTTTTTTGGTGAATCATTTTCACTGCTGGGGGGATCACATTTATTTAGTCTTCAAAACAATTTAAGTTATTCTTCCCTGCAGACTAAACCAAAAATGTTTAAAAAAAAAAGATAGATCCTAAAATTTAGATAAAGCAGCTGGGCCTTTCTGTGTGGCCTTTCAATGTGGTCAATCCAATCATTGTGACCAATTTGATGGTTCAGTGTCTTGCTCAAGGACACTGCGACATACGGACAGAGGGAAAATGTGTGCTCAAACTTAACCTTAAAACTGAAATGATGACCAACAAAGCCAAAGCAAAGGCTGTTACAACATTTCTTCTTTAAAATGACATGAAAATCTGCCTGGAATTGAGTCTCCTAACATGGATGAATTCAATAGGAATCTTTATCCAGGGTGAGGAAGACATCTTGATTATAAGGGGCATAACAATTTAGTTTTAAAAAATAGGTGAATCAGCATTTAATTTATTTGTATCCAAAGAATTTATCATCAGAAAAAATTAACTACTCATTACTAAGAAACTGCAGTTCACATGTAGTGTGTTATGAGGTTCTTTCATGTTATTTGGTAATTGGACAGGGTGTGTTGGCGGGGGGGAGTTTAACAATCTTAATAATTGTGTCCTTCAAGAAAAAAAGGTTGGGAACAACTGATTTATAGCACCATGATATCTAATACAAGCTCACTATGAATCAGGAGAGTTGTTACATAAGTTTATTTCACTGATTGTTTGAACACAAAAGAATGGAATGAGATTGTTAATGTGGGTCACCCTGCTCTCTACAACATTTCTGAAGATACGTAAAAGCTTCAAAAATCAGAGGCAAGGTATCCAAAAAATACTTTTTTTTTCAGAGCATTATGTAAACTTGGACCTTATTTCAAACATTTGACCAGAACCCAAATAAACTCTCTTATTTCAGAGTGGATTAAAGTGGCACTCCAAACCAAAATAACTATTGAAATTATATTAACCCAGCAGAAATATAGTCTTTACAAATACAAAATGCAAACATATCTTATGAGGTAAACTCTATCAACAGTAACACAAAGGCTGCTACCTCTGCCGTCATGCTAGGAGGTAAATCGTTCAGGAGGAGCACACAATCCCAGGGATCCGGCTCATGAGGTCCTTTGGTTAAGGTGAACCTGTCAGTTCACAGACGAATGAGCTTTGGCTCTGAGGCCAGCGGTGCCAAAGAAAGCACAGCCCAAAACCCAGCATAAATTTTCCACCCTACCTCCACAGTAGAGCCGCATAAAGCGCACACTGTCTTTCACAAAGAGGTGTCGGTGTAGGACCCCCCCCCCGCGCCCCCGTAGCCTGACTAGAGCTGTGTCAGGCGGATGAGAGGGGAAATTTTAATAAGATGTTTCCCTTCTCGCCAGCTGTACATAGAGACGGCGGAGACGTGAGTGGGAGCATAAAGCTCCCTTGTCTTCCACCTACTGTGCATGTCCTCAAGCACAAAATGAGACCAAACAGACGCAGCGCTTCCCATCCAGCCAGTACTCTGGGCAGGAGGAAATATCTGAGATATGAGCACAGCTTCTCCCACAACTACGATTATTATATATTTCTTTTTCTTTCCCAGAGAGATAGCCTCGATTGTTGATACATACTGTACATGTTCCAAAAACCTGAATGCCGTGACCATGATAACGCAAGGACTCTGCCGCAGAAGTTTCTTGGGAACATTTACTTTGAGATGCTGAGCTCAGAGTTTGGAATCAAGTGTTCAGCCGATCTGCTGATTTAGCAGCGCAGAGCTGCAGCTCCTTTTCAAAAGACAACAACACGAGGGAGAGAGAGAGAAAGAGGTTATTCTCACGGGGTAAATAAGACGAGCCCGAGTCTGATGCAGTGCAGATACGACCGAGCTCGCCAAGAGTTTGGGTCTGTCAGGCAGAGGATGCCTTAGGCTCACTGCACTGTTGGCTGTTGTTTGGCTGACAGTAACCATAGCGAGGTTAGTTTGTATATTCAGCACGTGAGGGACGAGCCAAAAGGAGGGCAGCGGTGGAGTGTTGAGCGGGGTAGAGGAGAGCGTCACCTCGGGGCAACAACAGTGACAAAACCCAGGCCCAGCTAATCAAGGTGCCATGCAAATCCTGAGCGAAACAAGAGCTCGTCTAAACTCGATCTTACTGTATTTTTTTTTCTATCTCATTGAGGACTGATCAGTTGTTGCTGAGTCAGGGTGGGGTGATACTTTGAGGTTATCCACATTAGATTTGCAAACAAAAAGACATGTTTCAGACAGTAGGGGAGACCTGGGAAACCACCAATTGATTTGAATTCAATCTACATGAGTAGTCTCCATTTAATTTGGATGGAGCTCATCTGACTAACTTAATAACTAGTACTGGTAGTCATTTGAGGACACATTCAGTCTGTGTGAAGAACTGTATAGTTTAAATAAATAGGATGTTACTTTTGGTGGTGAATCAAAAGGATCAAGTCATTCTAAGATGCAATGTTGAGACTAGGAGCAGACCCTTTCGCTCTTCTGTTTTCATTTGATGCTAAACTTCTATTTCCAACACATTTCAGGGGTGAAATTCGACATTCTGCTCAACCACAGTTGTTTGACAGAATTGGATACTTTTCAGATGAGGTGTATAATATAAAAATACATTTACAACCAACAGAGAGTCGAGGTTTAAACCTGTGGTTTCCTGCCTTCATGGCTACTGACTTCTGAAAAGAATAAGTTGCATTATTGTTTTTAGTCAAGATGGTAAGATATAACAAACAGCTCTTATTTGTCCCTCTCACTTGGTTTGGCTTCAATAAAGTTTAAAAAAATTTAAGAAAACTCACCAAATATGAAGGAGATAGAACTATTAAAACTGGTTGTTGTTCTTCATTTTTCTTATTTAAATCTAACACCACCCTTTACGTTTTTATGGTGACCCTGAACATTGTGTTGGATTTTCACAGGTAAATTTATCTTTAATAATTTAGACAGCAGATCTTTCAGTGTGTTTGCTATATGGGGATCCACAGTGGAGGCCTGAGGCCTCGTTTACATTGTACATATGGTTTGATTGTTTGATGGTAAGATTTACATGACACCCAAAACAAAGTGTTCAGAGCCACTGAAAAGCCAACTGGTCTCTTCTTTTTTATTTTCATGAACTTCAGAACAGAGAAACAAAATCCATGTTTAACTTCAATGGTCAGTTCCAGACTGTTCTCGAGTTACATCACTTAACTGCCTTTGCACCTACATATTTATCTGAATTGTTTTATTTGATCTGCTGGTGAAGTAACAACCTCCAAAATCACACCATCCATCTCTCTGTCACCTGTGGTCTACCTCTTCGAATAGAACACAGTTCAGACGGTAACAGTCAAATAATTTTAATAATGGAGTGATATGATCTAAAAACTGATCAAATATCACAGAAAGGTTAAAAAAAAGTTCAAATAGGTTGTAAAAAGATTGCATGTGTTTTAAAGGTTTGACTGATGGAGATCATTAAGTCAGAAGCCAGTATCATCTTATCATAAAAACACATTTGATTCGATGTTCAGTGTTTAATTCCTTTGAGATATTGTGACACTTTCCTACTTTTGACTCTCTAACATATACATTATAACAAATTTTCTTCTATATCAATCCTGTTATCAGGAGATATATCATATAAATCTTTCACTGGGACACTACATAATATTTACTACTGTATGAGGTTGAGCTACAGGCACTGATATTAACTTTGTACTTGTCGGCTTAATGAGAAATACTGCGGGACTGCTCTGACTGATCAGATTGAGGACCAAGTGTATGCTCACAATTTCAACATGTGTAAATCACATTAGCACTACAGGCAGACTGCGATTTAATTCTGATTTCTATTTTCATTCTCATGTACTGCCAACGTAAACACTTAAAATGTGACTGAGCTGAGGCTGCAAAGTGTCTTGCTCCACGTTTCTGGGTTCCCCTTGTATGGGAGCACGAGGAAAACCAAAGACAGCGATCATGTGTGTCTTTCTAAGATCACCCGTGCCTATATTTTGTTTCTTTTTAAATGGCATGCCCTTAACCAGGGGCAGCAACTGTCCATTCTGGGGCTCTCCTCTGGAGTCTATATTCACCCCTGGGAGGTATTTATATATTTGCTCTTTGATGCATTTCCTCCAGACGGCGCTGTGAGAATTCCTTTAATGCCATAGCAGAGGGAAGGGTGTGGATGGGGCTGGGTCTTGGGGGCATTTCTCCTTGTAGCTCTTATAGAAGTGGGGTGACATCACTTACCATCCTGTTTTGTGGCTGGTCAGCAGTGTCTGCCAGCTCCATGACAGGACAGCAGTCTGTCTCCTTCTGGGATCCGACAGTCAGGCCGGGTCACTGAGTTGGCCTGCGAATGTTTACCAAGGGGCCTTCATGTCACTGCTATTAAAAGTTTAGAAGTTGTTTATTAGATCTGAGTATATTTTTCAATAGTTTGATCTGTTGATGGATGTTTATTAAATAATGACACCACTTCTCAATTTGTTCTAGTATAGTTATTTACAAGTGTTTGATGATGATTTCCTCTATACATTTATGGGTTTGTTGATTTGCATTGCAGCGCCACACCTGCTAACCCATCTGATGAAATGGCACACCAACACCTTGGACGCAATGAAAACGGCTTAGAGAAACATACATGACACTGTATCAGTATTCAGACTGATGAAGTGGTAAACGTGTCACCATCCCCAGCAGCCAGTTGAGATTACAATTGGATCAAAGGCAATAGTGAAACCTTGTTTATGATTCAATCGGAGTTCATGTAAATGTCATGTTGGATTGCTTTGCTCTGCAGCTTTGTGCACGTGTCATGTAATTCTTCACATTACACCTAATGCATAGTTTTGAGAACAAGAAATTGTGGCAGTAAAGCAAAACTGGTGGATGCAGGAGAAAACAGTTGCTATGTCATGCAAAAAAGGCAAAACAAACTTGAGCAGTCAAGCTAAATAATACTTAAAAACTGGCTTTTCAGTAAAGTTGGAAGTGCAAAGCATTTTGACATTGATCCGTGAACATAATCAAATGATATTCTTGATTCATATGAACCAGCACATTAATCTAATTACTTTATTCATTGTTCACTTTGATGCTGTAGCCAGATCTCTGACTTAGAAATTTTATTCAGAAAGAATGACACTGTAAATTCATCTAATGTAGCCTCAGAATATGATTAAAGCCTTGTTTACGCAACAAAGAATAAAAGTGACTTTTCTCGCTTTTGGGGCATTCGTTTACACGGATACAAGACTCTTTCAAGGTCGCAACTCCCACATATACAAACTGGGAGTTTACAGAGCGCTGTTACCGCGCATGCTCATGCGTCTCCTTCGCCCTTCCATCCCTGTAAACAAACATGGCGGACCCATAGTTGTAAGATGGTACGTATTGTAGTTTTTTAGTCCATATCAGTAGTTTTATAGCCGAGACTCACCCCTGAGAGCATCTGATTGGTCATCAGTCCATGGGAATGTTGGGTTCTCTCGACTTTGTTCACGTTTATAGTGTGTTGTTCTCTGCATACGCCTGTGGTCTCATTACAAAAACAAGCAACAGAGCCCTTCCATGTCCTGGCATACTAACTACATCGTTGTCACTGTGTCCGACCTCCCCTCTCTTTTTCTTTTTAACAGATTATGTCTTATCACGTGAAACTTAGTTCAAACCCGACAAAAGTGACGTGTCTTCTTTTGATGAGTTGAGTAAAGTTAACATTTAGTCCCTGCTCTTCCTTGAGAACCACATAAAGGATTATGTGTCTTATCTGTCCATTAAATTAAAATAATATCCCACTGAAATGAAAATCTCTTCACCAGATTCACCACAGCCTGGGGATTAACATAAGCAGACCAGCAAAGACTTCATTTGTCTGTCATCTAACAATGCTGATGTTTCACTGAATATCTCATCCAATTTTATAGGTCATTCACATTTATTGGACAGACTTCTGCGCTGTTTTAGTCCAGCCAAAAAACAACGAGTGAATTTTCTAAAATGTTGAACGGTTGCTATGAAATTTACATCCTTCAACTGCTCCGACTGAGAGCAGACTATTGATTTATAGAATATTACATTCAGGTCAGCAATGTGCTTTGACCTCTCTGAGGACTGCTGTGAAGCTCACAATTTCTCTAAAAGCAAATCCACTGCCTTGCCAGAAAATTGACTTGGCTTTAAAAAAATGTTGGCCTCCTGTTTATTGTCTCTTATTCTGATGAATTCCTGAATGTCTTATTTCCTCAAGAGGAAGGATTCACCGCTCAGCCGTCCAAGACTGTCGAGCAGTTCAGGGAATATTTCTGAAATTCCTTTATATAATTCAAATAAAGTTCTTACATCAGGCATTTAATATGAGGGGAGTTACATGGTTGTAGAAGTGGAGTGTGTGAAACCACAGAGCGTGCACGATCAGGTCAGTTTGGCCTGCAGCTCTCCAAATTCTGCCTTTTAAGGTAAGACCCCACTCTGTTTCTCCT
>OMNM01001365.1:0-13367 GCA_900302745.1 Parablennius parvicornis
ACATCTTTGTCTAACATGCCTTCGCCGTCGAGCCCAAACTACTCCCGTCACTGTTGTTTTTATTCCATCAATTACTTCTGATCGTCCACTCCGAAGAAGCAGCCCGCTGCCCCAACAGCTTCACATCTTGGCTGTCGCTGGAGTCCTGTCAGTTAATGACTCGCCAATAGACGCAACATAAAAACAGCATTATTCATATTCCTGTGCAATTCTGTAACATGGTGGCAAGAATACCTATGGGCTCCCCGACCACACATTGTTGTTCTCCTCTGAAATATGCCTTCAATTAGAATGTCATCGCGCCGTGCCTCAGTCAGGTTCTGACATTGCAACTAATGATGAGAGCGAATCGGGCATTAGTTCTCCATCTGATGGATACATACTGTCAGAAGCCCTCATTAGTCAAATCCATTTCTCTTCCAACTCAGAAAACTCACATTGTTGACCACGCATCCTTTTGACGTTGAACCACACCCCTCAAATTTAAAGCCCAATCAATTACCATCGAAAGTAGTTAAATAAATATTTTGTCGCAGCAGATGCCAATATCTCATATGGCGCATTTGATTTACGGCACAATCACAAGCTTGAGCCTGTTTCCGTTTCAATAGCAAGTGTTTGTGTGTTTTATATTTCAGTGGAAGACAGTGATTTAAAACAAAAATAATGAGCTTGCTGTGATAATTAATTATAATTTATACACATATATACAGTGTTGGTTCGTACAAGATAGACCGATTAATACTTCAATTATCCCAGAGAAAATTAGAATTTTCACCCATCTTTGCGAAACAAAAAAACAAAAAAAAAAACAAATAGGTGGGCCACACAGATTTATTAGAAAAAAAATAATTACACAGATAAAAATTAACACATTACTACATGAAATTATTGCATGACTAGATTATAACACCAACATATGGAGCAATTTATACAAGAGGAAACCAGTGCATTATGGTTTCAGGAGTGTAGACATTTTCTAATGCAAGTTTAGAACTGATGTTTCTATAAATGCGTATATTAGAAGCGAAAATGATGCAAAAACAATGAAGGAAAATTACAATTACAACATGTGAGTTCGGTTTCACTCTTGATTTAGATCCGTTTGTCCTTATAGTTGTAACCTCTGTATTCTCTCTGTAAATTGCACTCTGAATACACGTGAGAATACCTACACACGCTACGTCATACTTTCCAAGATTAACGGAGATTTGTGCTTTTGAGAGTTGTAACTGTACTTTTTCAGGAGATGTCTATTGAGCATAATGTCAAACTGACCACATGAAATGTCCATCTACTCAAAACCCTCTCAGACCGACCTCGATTGCCTACCCTGAATGCTAAATATTACTTGCTGATGAAAACAGAGTGCCCCACCATTTGGACAGCCCGTACCAATGACGGAGCTTCCATTCCGACAATCGGGCCAAGCAGGTGTTTGGCGTTGTGTCGAGGGAACGGAGCAGCTCAACAGCACATTGGAGGATCAGAGGAGGCTTCAGATGCACCTGGTCACGTGCCAGGGCCTCCCTCCCCACACAATCTGGCCTGTTCTGTTCCTGCTCAGTGGCAGACGCACCTCCGCTGGCAGCTCTGATGGACGCTAAACTCTTCTGGTGACAAATGCAGAGATCATTCGCTCCTACCCACGCAAGCATTTAATCATGATGTACTGCGACTGCTGCTCACACTCCAGATATTTGATCGTGTGAAGTCTTGTTCCGCTCTCATTCTGAGACCCAAAAGGTTTTTCAATGTATAAAAGTCACTAGTGGTTGTCTCATGCTGGGTTTTACCTTGTTAGTTGTGTTCCTGCCTAGGGTTTTACTTGGCAGCAATCATGTAAAAAAAAAGAAAAAAAAAAAAAAGAAAAAAGAAAAACAGTTAATGTTGAGTCTCATTTAAGGGAAAGCGCTGTCGTAGCAAGCTTAAAATTCCCGACACGTTCTGGACCCTGTGTACGTGTCCTCTACTGCCTATCTAAGGAATGGGCACAGAAATCCCCTGTTAATATGTGGATAATTCTGTGTTGTATATGCAGCCCTTTAGCTGGTGGTTTCCATCTGAATTTTACTCAATAAATGGACTGTTTATAGTTTCAGACTGTAATATGCTGCAGCATGGTATGTTTATGCATTAAACTGGGGCGGGACAATTTATCTTAACGTTGAATCGCATTTATTTATTCTTTGAGAAATGTGTTTATCATCGTGCCTCTTCATTACCTGCATATGTGTGAGTGTCTGGTGCTTATTAGTGCTTTTCTGCTTTTATAATGTTTGTGTAGCTGCAGTTTTGAAATTTCCCACTGTTTGCCCGTCGTATAAATTCATCTCCGGACCTGTGTGCAGGGGAGCCATCAACAATATCAAAGGTAACCTTAGTGATGGGGATGAGAGCATCCCAGAGGGTCTGCAAGCTGAAATAAGACAGATACAGCTCAGTGAGCCTTGATGGGAAAAAAATATATAGAAGAAAACAGGTCAAAGAGGTGGGCCTTGGACCCTCGGGAGGCCTGAAGATGAGAGTGAACATGCAGTCTTGTTCACCAAAGCCACGGCTGCTGAGACCGACAATATGGAGAAGGAAGAGACTTTTTAATCAGTTGGATGTCCAAATACAAGTTTTGCACTGAGCCTGCACATTTGTATATCACCTGTAAGTAAAGGACTTGATTTCTTTTGGACGGCATCTTCACCTCGATGATGAACCTCACTACTTTACTGGCAAACAAATAAATTGAACAGGAGTTTCAGATGCAGGCCTATACAACATACTGTAACTTTTTGCTGTGGAACAGCGACATTGGGGACACTAGTGGCAATCACACAAGAAAAGGCTTTTATAAAAACAAACATTACATTTACAACAGAGTCTTTGTGAATGTCTCCAGGCAAAAGCACAAAGTTCAAAAAGACTGGCCAGTTACAACCAGAAGTCCATCTGGGCTAATGTTACATCATGTGCTCTTTTCCTATTAAATTATTTCACCAATATCCACAATTCATATTTATAGTGTTGAAGGAATACAAGTTAAAAGAGCAGTGCTAATTAAGATTAAATTCTTTATGAACGCCACAACATTCAATGCTGCAGTGGCGTGAACCGTCGTCTAATGTCAGCCAACTTCCCCTTTTGTCAATTGGAGTCACTTCTGGAGTATTTACCCCAGAGGCCAACTCTGTCACTCCTTTAAAGGCTGTAAAAAAAAAAAAAACCATTATAATTGCAACAACTCCACATGAAACAAATAATTTATTTTAGAATTTTATCTAAGTATGTGTACACAGGTTGTACGATCAAATATAATTTGGGTACTTTCAAGTATAGCATTCGACTAAAGCAGCACGTAGCTGGCTGCAGTGTGTATACTATCCTTATAACGCATCGCTTGTGTGCTTTTTTTCAAAGTAAAAAGGGACCATAGATTCAAAAACTGCAAACATTGGCAGTTATAGGCTTTTTTTCAGCATTTTGTGCAATATGTTTGCAAGAGCTACAGGCTTTAAATGAACTCATTTATTTATATTGGAAGATCCAATGCTATACTTTTAAAACATTTTCAAATGTTCAATGTTTGCTTCCAAAACCACACTTAAATTCTCATTCTGAAATATCACATACCCCTAATTTGTATCAACAGCTTGTCAAGACAAAAGAAAGAACAAATGCTCATGATTTTGTCGTCAACCTCATTTTACCTTGAGAGGAGTCATGAGGGATATGCTCTTGTGATAGGATGATTTCATGAATATCTCAGTGAATCACAAACTAATTGCTGTTTTATGCTCCTCTAAATGAACTGAGCAATTTGATGTTGCAACACGCTTGCTCAAATTTGCTCCTCTGGCAAGCACATCATTATTATGTTATTCAGTTCTTGATCGGATCGCACTCTAATCTTTCTGGTATTACTCGCAGAAGTGAAACTGTGAAGTCTTTCTTTCTTTTTTGCTTTTAACATCCATTTGGATCTTCTTCTTTTTTTTCCATCCCTCAACTGCATCCTTGGTGCCCTCTTCACTGTCTTACACAATGTCCAGCCGAGTCCTTGCCGAGCTGATAAAGCTGTGGGACATCAAGGACCATCAAGGTGATACCTGGTTCCCAAAGCCTGGTGTTTTCTACAGGGTGCAAACCATCGCTCATAATAGCACATTGATGGAGGAGGAACTGACACATGAGAGCTGTTAATATTTCCAGGTTACTGAAGAATGTACAAGCCAAGAAAACTGTGGGAATTCACTGAAGAGATGGCTATTGCATCAGCCACGTTCACTTTGTGTTCATATTTAGATCTCTACTTAGGTTTTTTTTGTTTGTTGTACTGCTTTGGCAGCCATTCAATACATTCCGCATCCAAGTTTTTCCTCAAAATCTATTTAAGTGCTTCCTTTTGGTATTGTTCCCCAAGTTAAAAGTAGATTAAACGGCATGTTTTGTGAACAGCATCCATCAGTATGTTTTGATGTCGATAGTTTGTGTGTGAAGTTAAATCAGTTTGAGCACCATGAGTCCTCATACTGTTGTATGGCAGCATGAAGCGGCCAGGCTCTTATTAACTTCAAGCCATGGGGTGTTGGAAATGGGATTGCAGTTCTTATATCCAACAAATTTAAGTAACTGGTCTAATATAACATGAAAATAAACATGGATAAACTTACAACTTTATCCAAATGTTAAGTTTCTGCATTATTAAATCAGGGTTGACAACTTCTACTTTAGCATCCAAGGATAACAATATAATCCTGTGCGTCATCCACATCAGTAAATGGTGTCATCAGAATATAAGCAGATGGCTAACCAAGAAATAAACATTTGTTGTAGTAGCATTTATGTACAGAGAACAGAAATCAACAGGGTTCCACATGATGAAGTGGTGGTTAGTCCCTCAATACAAAAACATGCATTTGAGAAAAATGTAGCTTTGTAAAATTGTGTATTTGCACTGTGGTGTCCTGTCTAGATGTACCCTGCCTTTGTCTATAGTCAGCTCTGATCAGCTCCAGTGTCCTGCAACGATGAACGACATTAAGTGGTTTGAAAGATTGGTGGATAGATGCAGATAGATTTGAAAGAAGGTTGTACAGTATTAAACGCATCTTTTCTGCTGCATATCTATTGATTTTTAATGGTCGTAGCTCATAGCAGCAGTCGCGCTGCTCAGTGTCTAGAGGCGGCGGTTATGAATTCCCTGACACTGTCAGAAGATTATCTCAGGTTGTCTGGGGTCATACAACTTCGACAACAAACTCTGTACAAGATAAGGCCACAGATTCTAACCCACAATCAAAGTTATCACCATGATCACAAGTCATTCCTCTGAGACAGCCAGAGTATAGATGCCTTAAGGATATCTAAAAGAAAAACATATCCAGAAATACAAACCTATTTTAATGGATAGTGTCAGTTTTGGCAGTTTAGCAAAATACTGCCATGTAAAATCCCTCACCTTTGTCTGAGGGAAGATTCGCTGCAATTCTCAGGACACGTGGACCAAGCTCTGCCGATTTGATTATCATTCTCGCAGTGATCTGAACCACAGAGCAATTACTCGTCAGGAACTGTAATCACTCACAGTCTAAGCATGCATTTAATTACAGGAGTATTAACAAAAAATAATCACTCTTGAACACCAGTCACACAGAATGAGATTTGGCGTGGGGACTCCGAGATGATTACTGCCTGTAAATCTCGCCATAAAATTTGGGGGCTATTATGTGTCGTGCTCAAATGGCTTGTTCAACACAACTCTAATCGTATGCATAATTTTACACAGTTCATTACAGTAGTTCATAAAGATACCAAAGGTGGTTTTCAGAATGAAGTCTGGCCCTATATAGAATGGTATAACGTATTCAAAGCTTTTTACGCACTCAAAATGTTAAAACAATGGAAATTACACAATCACTGGCATTGCTTAATGATGCTGCTGTAATCATAGTGCACTGGTTCCACAGCAAATTGCCAGTTCCATTTCTTGAATAACTGCTGGTGAATGGCACCCTGCTGCCATATGTTGTTGTTAACTTGAACACAACCCTGTAAACATCAATTAAAATTATTACATAATTTATGCAACGCCCTCTGCACATGATGGTTACTACTCCCTCTTTGTTTCAGCTCCCCCCTCCCCCCTCTGTTGTCGCCGGCCTCATCTTCTCTAAGCAATGATAACACATGACAGCACAGCGCAGGAGAGCGGCACGGCAGGTGGCCGCTGGAAACCTTGCTGCCTCTCAAGCGACTGGCCTCTGGGTGCCGTTGACCTCATATTACACGCAGACGCCCCTACATACTAACCACCCAGCGTGTCAGCCTCGGTAGAGCAGCGACCTGGGGAGCTTGTCCAACATGCTGAGTCGACAACAAGGCGAGCTCAAGTGGCAGGGAGGACAGCAGCCTCGGGGGCTCGTTGCCGATGCACCTACGTCACTGCACATGCCACATGGTGTTGACAGGCTGCGCAGATAAAACAGAGGGTAGTTCAATCGCATCAGGTATGCTCAGAAGCAAAAGCTGCTGAGTATCACTAAATAGACATGCAAGAAAGTGAGGAGCATGTTCATGTGACTGAGGTCACTGAGGCGTTCATATGAGTTAAAATACCATCAGGTGTCAAGTTTAGTTATTGTAATCAATGTATAAATGTAAGTCAGTAATACTTAGGAAAAACTGGTAGGATGAAATAATAATAATAAAATAGATTCACATGATGTTTTGGGAATGACTGGGGAGGATTAGAATGCTAATGTGTTCAGAGTTTGATACAAACTACACACGTGTCTGCTGTTCACAAGTGGAAGTGGAAGTGCAGCAACACAAACAGGAAAAGCTTTTGTCTAAATTAGTAAGTACAAGTGACCCCATAGCCATTTCCATGGGGTTAGTTGTGACAGATGAAGATTTTGAAGCAAGGCGTGTTTGTGTTTGTGTGTGTGCGTGCGAAAGCTCACCCACGTTCTTGTTGCCATAAACCAGCTGTATCTCTGCAGCCATACATGAGAATGATGATTCAGGTTTGAACAATTAGGTTACAGAGGTGGATGGTGTTAATAGAAATTTCTTGTGTGTAAGCAGTAAGGCTGTCAAAATGAATGCATTAACTTAAATTAGTCTATCATCGTGATTAATTTAACTACAAGTTTTAATCGTTTGACGGCACTCGTATGGAGACCTCCTCAGATTTGGATTTTCTATGACAATCCCAAACACATAGTTGAGGTTAATTGGTGTCTCCAAAACTATAGGTGTGTGATGTTATCATGTGTGATGTATTTTGCAATCGAAAATGGATATATGGATGAAGATCAGCAAAAAAAAAATGTCTTAACTTAAACCAATAGTATTTGTCCCAGGATGCTGCTGTCTGATGTGTTGAACCAGGACCCCACTGAGCATGTTTCGAGTGAAACAAGTGAACTAACTTGTTCTACAAACTACTGAATAGGGAAATTGGAAATGGTACAAGTGACCCATGTTACAAAATTCCCTTGTGTCAAATACTTACACGGCTTCAGGGCCACTTGGTAAGACTTGGCCATTTACATTGCATCCACGTTAAAACAATTCACATTCAATGTCTTGCTCAATTTTCTGAGAGAGATCTCAAACGAGCTTGTGAGTGTGCTCTGACTATAAATACCAGCCACGCAGAAGGAGGAAAAACAAAGGCAAAGCTTCTTCCAGCTACACGAATCAACAATGATAAGTCCACCAGCAGTCGTTTTTCTTCTGTCAAAATCGGTGTTGAAGCCTCCCTCCCGTTCTTATCACACTTGGCAGTTTGTGTTCTGTTTGTATGCAGTTATACAGTGAGTGCCCTTCTCCTTGACAGCTGGGCGGCTCTTAGAGGATGAGGCATATATTTCAAGAAAGGGTGCCCTTCTGTGGCATCACGTGGCTGATGTCATGGGGATGTACGTAATGTAGTAGCTTTTCCTGGGAGATTACCTTAGCTTGGACCTGACTGGAATATGGCTGATGATTGACTATGTGAAAGAAAACATACAAAAACATCGCTCGAGGGATGCTGGGGTTTCCTCTTTTTTTCACTTTGCATTATTTCTACAGAAAAATGCATGCAGATAGTATGCACATACTAAATGATAAGCTAGAGTAAACGAAACAGCTTGGTGCTAAATTTCTTGGACATATTTGGCTGCACAGTATCCCGCTTATGCTTTAATTTCTCCTAGAAGATTGAGACTCCAACAGGTTTTATGCAAATTATGATTGAGCTACACACACTGCGTTCTCTATTTTTCATTTTGACAGGACCCTGAAATTTATTCATAAACAAAGTTGATGACAAAGTTGAGAAGAAACAAAGTGACACACAATTCCTAAATGCCTCATACTGCACAATGCCTCTCCAGTAAAGCCTGTTTTATAATTCCACTGCACTTCACAACAAATGTAAAATCATGGAACGTCAGCAAATCGGGGAGCCATTTATGTTTTTCTAAAACTTGGAATTATGCCTCAATCGTTCTGTCTTTTTGTCACATTCCAGACTGAATTACTTGGTGAAAATCGTTCACTTTTCAAGTGGCATGCAGCAAGTACCATCACAGAAAATTCATGCAAGTACACATGAGATTAAGCAACCAGAAGCCTCAGCACTGTGCAGGACAACCCTAAGCCAAACAATAGTTCTCATAATTCAGGAATTGCATTTTCTTTTCCATAGACCACGTCTAACAATGGCTATTATGTGCAATCACTTGTTCATTAAGGAACTACTTCATTTTGCACAGTGATTACAGGGGGTAAAAAGCACAATTCGCTCATTTTTTGAGTCATTTCCTGTTCCTAAAAAGCATTTGCTGGAGTCGACTGCACCGAGAACGAGAGTGCCGACACAAGAGGGAGCAGATTGCAATGTAGCCTCGCTCCATTCGATAACAGGTTAAATCAATACTTTGTCACCTTCTCTTTGTAGAACAGCACCTTACACAAGCTTCACTTCAGCTCTGAACAATGCACAATAATTAACATTTAACATAAATCAGCAAATGCTTGGAAAAAAAAAAAAACAACAAAGAAAACATGTTCCCCCTTAAGGAACAGGGTCAAATAAGGGCTTTGCATTTGAGAAAATTAGCATTTAAAAACATGAAAATCTATAGCCCATCAGTTAGTGCATAATGCTTGTGGTTTCATCTCCACAAAAAATGACAAAAAATACATTTCAGGCATTTTTTGACTCATGAGACTCAGTGTTTTTCAAGAGTGGATGAAGACACACTGCTGTGAGATATCATGGATCTAAGTGTTCGGAGCAAGTGTGTTGATGTTTATTTTGGCTTGACTTGGTGTCTTTGTTAATCCTTCAGCCTTGGCTTGATCATTTCCAAAGAATGTTCATGCTTTCACACGGTTTTTTTTTTTCTTCCTGTTCCTCTCCCTAAACCACCAATCTGTGAGTGCAGAAAGCCAGACACCAGTTCGTGAGTACGCTTTTAGGAACCTGCAGGGCTGTTTCCATTCATCTTTTTTTTTCTGTCAGATTTGGTGCTGTTAAATGATACAGCTTGCTCTCATGTAGAAAATCTGAAACATAATGAGGTATAATTAGCTGGTTTGTTTCCTTCCCTTGACAATTCAGACCTTACTTGTATTGACAGTGCAGATTTATTAAGTGCACACGAACTGCAAAATACTGAAGATTTTAAGTGCAATGCAACCCGATAAGTGATTGTAAACAACAAAATCAAAGATGTGCATAAATACAGCCTGCAATATCGTTTAATGTCCCCTAATTTTGTTGCATTTGAAACATTATCCTCAGTCTTCATGACAGCAGTCACCTTTTTGAAAAACACCTACAGTATGTCGGCGCCACATGCTGAGACGCAGTACAGTGGGCGAGAGGGACGATAATACCCGAGGTGTGATCATACCGTGTTTGTGCCAAGTAAAACTGACAGGAGGAGACAGTAATCCCCGCTCGTCCTGCCGCAGATTTCCACTGTAATCTCAGATTAATGTCCAGGAAACGTCCTTACGAGGTGATTGCACACTGGGGCAGATGTTGCCGTGTGCTAAGTCATGCTTTTACTCTGGCACAAGCACATAGATGAATGAGCGCTCACGTTTTGTAGTCTTTTCTTTTTCTGGTCACCTGAGGGAACTCCGTCTTGTCAAGGGTGGAAGCTTTTCTGCACTTTCACTAACAACTAATATATATATATTTTTTAAATCTAATTAAAGAAATCTGTCAAGTCAAAAAAATCCAGGAATCTAGATTCTTATCCTGATCTATGTGGATATTCTAGTTTGAGATTTCACTTCCTCCCAAAGCCACTCCTGAACTTTAAGTAGCAGATGTGAGAACTAGTTTTCCCATTTTCTTGAGGTAGATTACTGAAAATTTCTGACAGGAGTTTGCGGGCCAGCCAGTTTATCTTTGGCTTAGCGCCAGGGAAAGCTGGGTTGTTTTTCAAAGCTTCTTACAAAAAATATATATATAAATATAAAGGTTAAAAAAGTATTGTTCAACAAAAATCCAAGTAACAATATGATATCTTGAAGTACAAGGACTATCACCATCGATCCTTTGAGGACAACAAAAGCTTAATCCTCACTACTGCCACACCAAATTGAAACCAAAGAATTGCACCACCAGATTATATAAGAATTATATAAGGTCTAATATTTTCTGTCTCTGTTTCAAAGGGGTGGTTATTTTTCCAAGAGCTATCATAGGAAACTTCAACCATAGATTTAACAAATGTTTACCCAAGACCTCTTCACTAAGTCAAGACTTTCTCAATGCAAACTCAGTCCAAGGGAAGAGACAAGGTTATATGAGAATTATAAGTAAAACTTTTCAATTATGTTTATCAATTTAATATGAATGAGTTCGATTTTTTCATATTTATTACATATAATGAGGAATACTTACAAGAGCAGTTGATAACTTGTTCAGCCGTGGAATTTTAGGATCATCTTATTAGATTATGAAATGAGTAACGGTCTTGGTCCTACGTATTTATCCAATTTACTTTTATCTTGCAAACCCTTTCAGGCCCTCCGGTGTTCTGGTAGTGGCTTTTTAATCATACCAAAAGTTAAAGGAAAAAAGAAAAAAAAGAACATAGTGAGGAGTAGTTTTACAGCTTCAACCCACATGTGGTATAGCTTTTCCAAAAACCTTAGGGCTGCGTAGAGTGTTGATATTATTTAAAGAAAACCTTTTCAGGCTGGCTTTTAATTGAATTCCCAGTTCCGACTGTAAAATGAAGTTTACGGTTTTAATGACTTTCTGAGTCATTAATATTATGTAGTTATCTCTATATCTATTCCAATCTCCCTTTTGTATCTGATTAATACAACTCGGGATCATGGGTGCTTGATCTGATCCCAGCTGACAGTGGGTGAAAGATCAGTACGCTGTGGACAGGTTACCACGACAGGGCAAACACAGAGAGAGACATTAACACATACATCTATATGTATTTTAGAGACCCCAGTTAAACTCAAATGAAAGTTTTAGTACTGTGAAAGAAAACTGGGATACCTAGAGAAAACCAATGTACTGTATGCACAGTCTCCCTCCCTCATGCAAACACCGCTGAAAGGTGACCAAGACTCAAAAACATGACTTTCTCCCTATGAGACAAAGTGCAGGCATATTTTTCATTAGTCTTCTTGTCTAGATGACATTTTCTTCCTCGTCTACCAATTTATCCAGTATTTATTGCTTTATTTAAATTTGATATTTCTTTATTTAGATTTTTTTTAAACCCCTGGAGTTTCATTGTTTATGAGTGACTTTATTATTTGAGTTTAGATTTTACAGTGACGCCTGTGGCTCAGTTGATAAAGCAAGTCTTTCAATGTTGTAGATTTGAATCTCAATCTCCCCCGTCCATATGCATGTGATGTTCTGAACCATTTGTCCATTTTAGCAGTAATATCAATACGTTTTAATGTGTGCAAAAGTGCTCACTTTGGATTGCAAGACAATTTTTTTATTGCATTTCATATTTCATTGAATCATTAACATTTTTGTATTGCATAATTATTGAAAACATAGTTCCAATGTGTTTACATCATGAACACAACTTAATAAAGCTACCTATAAAAAATATTTGTGGGAGAGCCTCAGTTACTGAGCTTCTTGTTTCCTGAGCAAGTAGTGAAAGAGTTAAACACATAGAGCTGGACCGGACAGGAGCAGAGCCTTGAACAGTGACTTAATGCACTCCACCGAGGCTGCTTCACATCCCTCTAATGGATCATTTTTCAACTGGCACCTCAGCTCTCTTAAGATCAACTGAGAGGGATCAGCTCTATCGACCTCTTTTCTCTACACCGATCTGGATCAATACGGATTCCTGCATTAGAAACCCTTGGCCTTATTTCCAGTGCTGCTCCACCTCGTCATGATCTCACTATTGTCATTTGAAGTCACGTAATGAAATATGTTGATACAACTGCTTTCCTAAATTAATAGTTGTGGAAGGCAGCTGCGCGTAAAGTGAATTCAGCCACAGCTTTGAGATGATTTCCTTCCATTGTATTCTAATTAAAGAGAAGACTGACTGTAAGAGCCGTGTGATGTCCATCTTTAGCCTCAGCTCCAGCACTTTAAATGACAATTGCTCTTGCGAGTTGTCTTCATCAATGCCTGGATCTATTCCCTGGGTGCATATTCTGGCAGATGATTCATTGGCATGTGGAAAAAGCAGTTGGGAGTCGGCGAGATTGTTAAAACCTGCGGGGGGAAAATGCATGCGCTCCATCAGTATGCAATACATCAAAGATGCCTCAATGATGCGCTCACTGGCATGATCAAAACAGCACACTTAAAATGCAAAATCTCACTCTGCAACGGCTGAGATGGAAAAGGAGCACTAATACAAACAGCAATCTTGGGAAAAAAAACAAAAAAAACAAAGGAACTAGCTAAACACTCTGGAGTGGGAACCTTCAAAGACAATATGAATATGCCTGAGTGTCATTGTGATAATGACCCCATATCCAGGATTCCAACTTCAGATATGTACTTACAAGCGGAGAAAAAGAAACACAATCTTTTTCTAGTTTGGCCAGATATCACAACTCTTCGATGAAAAAGTAGGCAATTATTTATACAGCTCATTGACACATGCATCAGATACTTGGGGAAGGTGTTTTGGTGTCAGATCTCTCTACGCAATGTGGTGGTGTAGGAAGGGAAATATAGTCTCTGTTTTACCCGCGGCATTTTCAGTCCTTTATTATGCAGGGCTGTGCTGGGTTAACGGCACAGGGAGGCCTGTACGCCTGTGAGGATTATTGGCAATTCGCTCCCACAAAACAGCTGCGGAAGGCAAATAATTGTCTTAAGGTGAATAACAATACCATGTTATCCTGGC
>OMNM01001369.1:0-12736 GCA_900302745.1 Parablennius parvicornis
TCATCCTGTACTGCGTCACCTACGTCCCTGATGAGAGGACATCTCCACAATTTGTTGTTAAAGTGAGTTTACAACCTGATACACTCTCCGTAGAAGCAAAGTGTTCAAATCACTTTGGAAATAACCAAATATTTAACATTTTATTTGCTCTAAAACATGTGAACATATAGGTCACTTTATTCTTCAGACAGATTCACTTTCCTTTTGAGAAAACTTTTCCACAAGGCTGTTCCCGGGGTCGAAACAACCGGCAGTGAGAAAAGATTTTAACTGAACTGAAATTTAAAAGAGCTCTGCAGGGATCTGTGTGAGTGGAGCAGTGCTTTCATTGATCTGACTTGATCGCACAACTTAATTAGCCACACAATATATGCAGCTGGAATTTCAAGGCAATTCAAATCGGCCCAACGTTGTTTCTTTTGAAGCAGCATTCCTTTTTTCGGTCTGATTCTTTAATGCATACAAGGTTCAAATATGGGTGTACATGTGCAAAGATGGTGTTTCAAAGCTCTTCAGTTTTATTTTGCATTGAGAAGTGCAGGTGATTTACAAATGTGGTTTTTGTGAATTGGAAATGTGAGAAACCAAGGCCAACTTTGCACCTATTATAGGCTTTTAACTACGCTTTCAATCAGTAAAACCATTTACTGAAAATTCACATGTAATACAAATTACAAATCAGAATTTTATAATAGAAAATATTTTTATCTTTAAAGAGTTAACCTTTCAATTAGAGATAAATAAAAATTTTTTATGTTTAGTCACAATTGTAAAGCTGTGGTCAGGAATAATGTACAAAAATGGCACAAATCTTATATCACAAACTAAAGCTTTCTTATATATTTTCTCATCCAGAAGTGCTGTTGTATGAGAAACAAGATCAAATAAAGTGCGTCAATAAAATCAGTCAATGATGTGCATCAGAACAGCTGCAATTAGTCTGCCATGTGTCTTTTTCTGGACCTCAAAACAAACGAGTTTTAATTAATTCATGTCATCAATTCAAACAGCTCAATGAAGCCCTGGCTACGTCATATTCATTCTTATTTAAGTATTTATGGCGTGGCAGTCTGCTCGTTTATTCACTTAACCTACCCTTGATATGAGTTGCGTGAGTAGAAATTGTGTTCTAACCGGAGACATGTCTGCTGTTAAATGTTACTGTCGTGAGATGGAGAGTCTGGCTCTGCAAATAGTTTAAAACTTGTATTGATTGTGTCAACACGTGAGCTGTGCGAGTTTCGGAGTGATTCAGGACACCACATGGACTAAACAAAAACAGCAGGGCTCCTCTTAGTTTCCACCTGCTTCCAGGTCGCAGATAATCTCCATTTGGTGAAGCATAAAATGGTCAATAAAGTGCTTGTTGATGAGCTTGCTGTATATAAATCTCACTGTAACCAACCACACTCCACGACTCACAGCTGCCTCAAAATTAACATAAATGCCATTTTAAATCAAGCACCACTCATCACTTGCATAATTCCATAAGCAGCATGTAACTGAAAGCAAAATACACCCGTGAATAAGGGCTCCCGTTATATAAGCAATGGATTAAGATAAAGGTTTAGTGTTATTGAGATTGTGCAATTGCATAAACAACACAAAGCCCCTGTCACATTTTACAACTGTATTTTTAGACACTCTTTTGTTGCGCAGCATACTCATACAGGGCGTGTGCTAAAGGTGCAAAGCGGCTGTAGCTGCAGGGCAGTGTAACATGTCTGGTGTCTCCTCTGTGCTGAAAGCTGAGCTCCTGCTCCGAGGGTCAGCCGTTGTCCTGTAGTATTGTGGGTAATCTCTTTGAACTGAATTTGCCATAAGCACTGAGCCAGTATGTCTGTATCTAAGCTACAGTTTTGGCACAGCGGGGCAATCATGAGACAACAGACTGAAGTCGGAGCCGGGCTATATCGTAGAAACACACCTGGAGAAAGCATTATCCGATCAAAGCTTTGAAAATGGTCTCACACTCGTTCTCTGCCCTCTACAGCTCCTCTACTTCATCCTGTGCATGATTGGCCTGGTCATCTCGGTGCTTGTCACAGCCTTTGCTGGACACCACTACTCTCAGGCCAGCAGCTTCACCTGTGAGCAGGCCGGCGACGACTGCGT
Source organism: Parablennius parvicornis (assembly GCA_900302745.1). Taxonomy (NCBI): domain Eukaryota; kingdom Metazoa; phylum Chordata; class Actinopteri; order Blenniiformes; family Blenniidae; genus Parablennius; species Parablennius parvicornis. Next base: position 2,116 of record OMNM01001369.1, read on the forward strand.
GTGCACACTGGAACAAGACGACCCAATAGCACGCACCTTCAACTACGAAGGGGTGGGCGACTGTGAGGTGATCACCGGGACGCTCACGCTCTATTTCCTGCTCCAGATTGTGCTGAACCTGGTCCAAGCTCTTGTCTGCGCTGTGGGTGCCTTCATCATGTGGAAGCATCGCTATCAGGTCTTCTTTGCCGGCCTTCAAATCGGCTCTCTCTCCACTCAGAAGTGGCAAAAAGTTTAAATTGATGACAGTGCTGATGAAATGACTCTGTCAGAAAAAAAAGAAGGGTAATGCCACCTGAGTGAGTACACTCAGAATGACAGGGACTTTTACTTTTTTTGGTGTGTGCCATAGCATATTTTCTTTTCTATAGTTTTGGTAGTTACACTATAATGGCTTTTTGCACAGATTTTGTAAATGATATTTGTACCTCCAGTTGTAGATATTGATTACTTGAACTGATAAAGCTGTAAAGGCAACTGGTCTATTTATGAAAAGCAAACAAATATTTTGCTTTTCAAATGGCCTTTGACATTTGCTCTTGTGATTTCCAGCTTCATACATTTCCTAGGATGAACAAATTACAACCAGAGCTCTGGAACCAAAATAGCTTCTTTATAATTTTTGGCAATCTGATGCTATTTTGAGCTGCTGAGATTAAACTACTGATTATGTTTAGTTGCTTCAGTAGTGCTTCACATGTCATTCTGTTCTCAAGTTTAGATTCACAGGTCAAATAGCAAAATACAGTTGTAAATATTTTTAATACACCTTCAATAATTCAACCTTTTTTCAATTTATTCATTTACGTTAATAAAGTACCAGAACTTTTTTTTCTTCAAAAGGATATGTCTCATTTGTGATTAATATTATCTGTTGTGTCCCATTTGCTGTCATAAAAACATGCATCTGTTAATGAATTGCATAATTTCCTTAAAGAAAACAACTGCAAAGCATTTTTCAGCTGACGGAGGTGATCTCCAGATAGTCCGGTTCATTAAAGACTGATCCTTCAACCACAGAAACGCAACCCTTTTCAGAGGATACTTTATGAGAGTGAATCCAGACTGAGCTGGGCTGTGGCTTGTGAAGGTGCATGCCAGGCCAGTAGCCAGCATGACTCAAACAGCCAGTAGGAGTCAAACTACTGCAGCCACAAAGGGAGGGGTGAATGAGCTGGGGTGAAAGAAGGGGGGACTCAGACAGACAGCTCGACTGAAGCAACGGAATGAGTTTGTTGAGTTCACTAGGCAAAGAAAATGCGAAAAAGAGAAGGGAGAAAAGTTTATAATACAGATTTGTCTTTGTTTTAATGTAATTCTCACCTCAGTTGCTGGTAGTGTTAATCAGGAAATTATAAACATGAGGCTGTTCCATAGCAAGCTGGAAAGAACATGCCTCTCAAGGGAGAGTGTAAAAGTGTAAAAATGAAATTTAATGCTAAATCTATTATGGAAGTGATGAAACAGTTGATTAGCTGAAGGTAATAAAGACGTATTACTTATTACTCCCCGATGCCTTAAAACGGGTCTTTCAAGTGTATTAAAAAAAAAGTGCTAATTTCCAGTCTGAGACTGTCATACAGGTGGTGGATTCACTTGCAAACCTTTTCTTGTCGGTTCTATGTAGTTTCCTCATGTTGATTCAGATAGAGATATTATACAGAACGAGCCATTTCAAGGCCAAAGGAATGAATGAATCTAGTTTGACTATTATTTGAATTTTCACTGTTACAGACTGAGTGAATCGACCTCTTTTACTCCACATCCTGCTGCTTTGATAATTTTAGGTTCCTGAAAATGCAATCTACCTAAACATACGCCTAGTCACAAAACAGCGGGGATATTAGCCAGCAACCTATGACATAACATATTTTCATATGGTAACAAGGTTTTTTGGTCCAGAAAAATGAAAAGCTTGAGAGCAAATGTATGACTAACCTATTACATCAACTAGGGACAAAGGTTTCCCTGTCAGGGTCTGTTTGTGAGTCACTTTAATCATAAGTGTTTAATTTAGACAAGTCCACCTGGACTGCTTCCATTGATTGAGCCGATAGAGCGGGTCTCCCTGATGACTGCTCACTCACAATAACACTGAACATGTTCAAGACACAACCTAAGAAATCCACAACCTTGTGGTGGAGTTACATGATTGCCAGAATGCATTTATTTATTTATTTTTTAATTTCTGCTAAATGATTCGGTTCACATCCCGTGTAAGCCCCAAGTACACATATTGCAGCTAATGCAAGAGCGAGTGGAGGGCAGGCCTATTAGCAGTGTTTTTCCATGAGCTTGCTTTGTGTTTATAATGTTGATGCATCATGTGACTACAAAAGCTCAATCTTGCAGCCAGACACAGGAAGTCACATGCCAGTCATCATAGGGGCATGTTTATTTATAAAAATGACAGTGAGAAGGGACCTTCCACCCTCCTACTCACTCAGGAACAGCTTTCTGTGTGGTCATTTCTGGGAAAAGACACAGTTAATTAAATCCGATTTCCAGCCTCGGATGCTGCTGAGAGTCTTTAGAAAAAAATTCTCGACGAAGGAATTTCAACATGTTTATTGGCACTGAACTTTTGCTGCAACCGTAGAATTGATTGAACTCTCTAGTATTTGAGTTTGTGCACATATGAAATATCTTTTTTGTTGTTGTTGACATTTCGCAATGATGCTGTTTCACCGGAATTTACAGTTCAAATATGAATGAACGTTTCTGCTAGATGTCACTTTGACTTGAATCAGTCAGTGCATTGAAGTCAAACGGTCTGACTCAGTCAAACTGCCTCCAGTCAGAGGTGTTTGGGACACTGCCTTGTATTTATTGACCTTCTCTGGGTGTTTTCTCACTCCCTGCTCTGAATACACACAAGCGAAGCATGTGACTCCCGAGTGTGGTTTGCAAAGGGATTCAGAAAGGATCCAAATGTTTTCAAGGTTACACTGATAAAGTAAATAATACACCAATCACGTGCATTAAAAAGGTCTACCGTGTACTAGGCGAATTAAATCAAGCAGAATGCACATTAATCTCTTTGGTAAGTGGGTATCAAAGTTGAATGTTTTTCTCTCTTCGGTCAAAAAAATACATTTGAGCTGATGAAATGGTCTGTTTAGGAAACGGCGCAGACTGAAGCAGCAGTATTACAATATGGCAATGAGACTTCTGCTAGACAGTAATGATGGTCCTGATATTATCCTCTCCCTCCCCTCTCTGGCTGAGTGCAATACATTCCAGTAATGCTGCACTTTACCCCTCTTGTCTATGCAGTGACAGCTGCTCACCATTATGGCACTGCGTGAACTAATTTTAATGGCTGTCACAGGCAGCAGGAGCAAATGTAGGCCTGCCAGCGTAAACACTGAAGTGAAGCCAAGAAGGATGGTCTTCTCTGCGGAGGGTAAATGACAGGACAGGATATAGGACCAGTTTACTTTTATTATTATTTTTTTTTTTTTTTTAGAGACTGAAATATGGTACAAAATCACAAACATACACATGACCAAACAGCTTCAGTTTTACATGATCTGCTTCAGCAAGTGATGAACTACTGGATGTAGATTATGCTTCAGACCTGTAGGTGGATAGTGTTTACATGAAAAGAGTACAGAAAAGTAAGTGTTGTAGAAAAACTATTGTTCAATTTCTTGTCTCCATTTTTAAAGAGCATTGAATTGCATTGTCAAAAGCATTCGATTCAAAGCACCTTTCTTGGACAAACAAGTTTATAAAACTATGTAATAGAGGTTTGTCTAGTAAACAAATGGTTATATTTCCACAGTTAAAAGGATCAACTTGTTGGCTTATAAACATTTAGATCAAATGGTTTATAAATAATTTTTAATTGTGTTCATGTGTAATACAGACAACGTGGAGGACATGCTGCTGTAAATTGCACTTGAATATGAGATATTTGTACAAGCATGTTTCATGTTATTGTACCTTAAATTTGGAGTAAAATAGTTACCTAAAAAAAGTCACCCAGCTAGAATGATTTGTTACATACCTAAAACATAGTTTAGATTTTTCTTCTTTTGAACATTTATTCATTTATTTTTTTAGTGATTTATTTGAACATTTTTTCATTTTTGGCCATGTTTAAAAACAACAAAAAAAACCCAACAAAAAAAACATGCCTTATCTCATATTTTGCACCTAAATAACTAAACTGTTTTCATTATTTGCCTTGGGGTAGGGGAACCAAACATGTCTGATGTAAAATTCTTTTAGTCGGTCCATGATGTGAAATGTCAATTAGGAATGAGATATCAAGACCGCCCAAATGAAAGCACAGCAGCGACAGCGCGCACAAAGTATCTGTTAACTTTGCCTTTAATATTACATGACGGCTCGAGCTGAAATACGATCTAGTCTGGTTGAAGACAGACTCTTTCCAAGGACCCGAGTTCCCTTCATGGACAAGTACAAGTGCAAGTAAGTAAACATTTCAGTGTGTGGGTGTGTTTATGCCGAGGGGGTCAGGGTGAGCGAGGGGGAGTGCTCATTCATCCCCAACAACAAGAAGCACGGAGGGAAGCTTTGCCAGAAAGCGACTGACTCAAAGGACACATTGGAGTCTTGTTACAATTTTATTAAAACATCTGACCACAGAAAATACAAATCTTTATACAATGTGTTTTAACAGAAAGTGTCGCAGGACAGTTACCATCAAGTGCATGCACCTATAATCTGCCTTTGTTTGTGCAAGTTTAAAACACGTATTTAGACTGAATCAGCTGTGGTCAAACTGAGAATAGTAAATGTGATTTTATTTTAAAAACAGTAAAATATGAGGAAAATAAAAACAGAGACAGGAAATAAAACAGTATTAGCAGACATCTGACACCATCTGTGTGCTTACTATCTTCAATCAGTACTATACTATATGTACCAATTTTAGACTTAAAGGAAATTTCAAGTAAGTTTTGCACAAGTACTCATTCTTTTTTATTCACATTTCTAGTTATATTTTCTAAATCTGTAAGAAGGCAACTGCAGGTGTGCAGTGACTGCATATTCCACAAAGCATTCAAAAACAATCCCCCAAAACAAACCAGTATTTAAATTTACAGTTGTAACTTTTAGCCCCCTTTTTTTTATTACAAAAGTGCATGTTCTGCAATTGTAGAAGTTATTGAGTAAGGCAGCATGATTCCTTTTCCTTTTTTTTTCTCTAAATGCAGAAATAATACTCCAGTTATGAAGCCAAAATGTTCTAATAAATACAAACGAAAGTCTAAAAGGTGAGGAGGGGAGTGTTTAATGGTGTGCACACTCCTCCCCTGGAGGCTTGTCTGCTGATCACTGACCTCCACGTGGCCGGTTTTTCAGCACCATGACGGCAGTGAAACACAGGCCAGGACAAGGTAGGCCACAGACTTGACAGCACTTAACCATTAACCTCACCCTAACATTTCCCTTGACCTCTGTCTGGCCCATTAACACTACACTGGCAGATGTGTGCTGCGCTTGGGCAATCATTCACAGAGACGAGTTCCTGTGTACACCAGGGTACATAAGGACTCCTGCTCCCAGTGGCTCGGTGGACACATGAAACACATTTTGCATCCAACAATGCAATGCTTGTGTCAGAGACAAATCATGCCAGACATTATGCCAGCGCTTCCTCACTTTGACATCAGTATTCAGAGGTGTATACCTGGGTACAGATATTGTTCTTAAGGCTGGAGTTTGTGTGTCTGCATTTCTATTGAGGTTTAAGGCTGCAGTGGAGCGCCTCGCCGCAGAGTCCTGTTTGAGCCTCCTCAGTGGGGTGGGATGTGATGGTTGGACTGAGGGGGGCCCAGGAATCCAAGTCTCTGCTTGTTTTTCCTCTGTTCTGTCATCTGTGGAGGGAACAGAGGGTAAAGTCATCACACCAGAGTGGCTCCTGATTCTGCATGTGGCAGACATGATGTGCAGGCCTTCCTTTGTGCTAATGATGTTCTAGTCAGCACTTTAATATGCAAAATAAAAATTCACACGACTTCCACATAGTTATTCCCAAGGAAGTATTTATCTATTTGAACTCGCAGCGCAGATGCAATGAAGCTTTAAATCTAGACTTAAAGAGGCGGTAGATGTGTTTAGATGAATGATTTTGGCTCTTTAGGAAATGAGTCAGAATTAGCAAACATCTCTTTCATTTCTTGAATTTGATATTTCATATACTGAGAAGTTACTCTGCCACGCCAAGGAATTGAATTTCTTTGAAACATTTGACTTGTGTTATATTTAAGATATTTATTTTTGCAATTATATGCAAATAACTTTCAGTTCGGTGTTTTGGCTGGAAAGTGAAATGACACTTGGAAACTTCGTTGGAAGACAAAGTCATGTGTGGGTGTTCAGAACTGTGACCTGCACATTGAGTGTTGTACAAGCGTGTGAGGGGGAGGTTTCATAAATCAGATGTCGCTGGTTTTCTCCCAACCACCACATCTGCAATGGTTTCAGTGTTGACGTCATGAATTAGGTCTACTGCTTCTGTATGCCATCAATCATATGTGTGCATTAAAGGAAATCAAGTGGGTGGTGCAGAGGCAAACAAAATCAAACTTGAGTTGAGAAGGGGAAATGGTAATGATGGGGAGCGGCAGGAGAAATTTCCCTGTTAGAGAGAGAGAGTTCATATCTGGTGTGATCTTAAGGTCGCACCTCGTGACTGCAGAGCTGTGGTCGGACCTCACCTAGTTCTACATAAACACACTCACCTCCTGTGGTGCACACTAAACTTTCTGTTTACCATGAGGGCATGAACATCCTTGTTAACTCAATCACTCTTTATAAGTCGGGCAGACTAAAACCCAGATTAAAATATGACTGCTTGCAGTGTATATTTGCTCAAGGGCGCTTCAATATCACACATACGTTGTTTACAGAAGGGATTACACGACGGGTCCCAGCCAGGAGTGAGATGTTACCAACTTTATGGCTGTGTTGAGGTTCATCAAAGGTTGTTGTTGTTTTGTTTACACGAGTGTGAGCTCCCCAGTTGGAGTTGTTTTCACACATCTGGGAGAAGAGGAACAAGGACAGGCCTGTGACTGGGATCACATGCAGGGGAGGCAGGTGATGAGAGTGATCAGTCACACTGTAGCAGAGCTAGTCATCCAAACAGCCAGAGGCTCACTGGCGGCTCACAGTCTCGATGACTGCTCACGTCATAGTCACCTGTCGTGCCGCGTTCAGGAACAACAAGGTTCTGGGAGAATCAGTGTGGGGGACTCAGCGCTTGTACAGAGATGGAGGGCTAAAAAGATACGGCTGGCTCATTCATGTGACCTCTTCCACCGTAGATGTTTTTATGTGAAAGGAGAGTGAAGGTCAGGCAGCATGTGGAGCTCACACCCAGAGTGTAGCACTCAGCTAAATAGCTACTGAACAATTACACACATTTCTTTAAAACATACAGTTTAGGTGATCACAATGCTCAGACACCCCAACTTCAAAGGAACAGTCCAAAGACTAATTTTACCTGTTCCTTGAGCTCGGCCAGCTGGCTTGAGAGCTGGGCCACCAGGGTAACTGTGCTGCTTAGCTTCTCCTGAAGAGACCGCATCTCATTCTGCTCACTCTCTCCTTCACTGCTCACCAGTGACATGGCTCTCATACGAGGGAACCACTCCAAGTTCTTCTCCTGGAGCAGAGATGGGACAAGAGAGAATTGGTGAGAAAGGTGGAGTGAATAAAAGCCTGAAAATAAAGCTGACTCAACAGGTCAGAGTGATGGCAGCAACAGCAACTTGGCACAGACATCTACAGGGAAGATTTGCATAGGAATACTTTACGGTGCTGAAGCCAGACTGCAGGAGGAGAGTAAACAGAGAGGCAGCGTTAACTAAAGACAGGCGTGGAGGTTTAATATTAATCATCTCACCAGAATTGTGAGCCGATTTCTGTTTTTTTGCCAAACAGTGCATATTTTATTTAAAGAAACACTGCTGTCTCTTGGATACCGCAGATACCAATAAGTAATTCTCACGCACTCCATAAACACTATTGATGTGAGGATGACTCACTGTTGTCTATTATGACCATGAGTATAGAGTTACTTATGTATGTCTGTGCGTGCGCACGTGATCTCATGCAAAAAGCAGAGGTTTTGTTTAGTGTGCAAAAGTGCAATGGACTGCGCAAACTATCTGCAACAATGGTAAGAGGAAGCAGAGTGCAAAACAAACCTATAGAATTATGTAATCGATGTAATAAGCGTGTTGCGTGTGTGGGAGTGGGTAGTGTTGCTGTACGTCTATGTGGATATGTACATAACTGACTGTGAGCAATGGTGTGTGTTTTACAACATGTATGCTCTTGTGCGTCTCTGGAAGTGAGATAGGCTTCACAGAAGCAGACTACCATCAGCTGATCTTATGTAATATTCCTTTGCTAGGTCTTCTGATAAAAATTACTTAAAAGGTGCCGAGAGTGGGATTTGACTGGCACCACATTAAGTCCAGTAGGAGGATTGAGGTATTCTCCCACCTACTCTCATATAAGAATAGATTGCAGGGATAGAAAGATAGATCAGCGTGTGAGACGCCGAGGACACAGGGGGAGTGCAGTCTGAGGGTGCACCGGGATGGGCAGTGTGTGGGCTATTTGTTTTTGTTTCTCCAATTAATTAGTATATTACACTTTGTAAAGTGAGACTGTAATAGCCGTGACACATCATGGGATAACTGCTGCAAATCTTAAGTTGCTTAGTCATCAACCCAAACAAGGAAGCTTTATTAAAACTAGATGGAGTTATTTTAAGTCATTATTACATAATGCCTGGCAGAAACTTAAACACTTAATCCTTAAATTTACAATGAGCTGAGAGCCAGCGAAGAAATCCAGTCGGGCCAATTTTTAAAAACAATCCTCAGCATTTGTGTAAAATATCTCATGATCAATAAAATAACTACCAGAATTCTTGTGTTATGACCACTAGTCAAGGTTTTGTGAAGTGTAGTGACCTTAAACTAAAATCTTCATCCTTGAGACCGTGGAAATTATTGGGCCAGTTTTAAAGACATTTCTTTAAGGTATTTCTGAAATGCTGCTGATGAGATAGAGAGTGAGAGTGAGAGAGAGAGTGAGAGACTTGAATCTGTGAACATCTCATCCTGGAATAAACAAACATCCCTGCTAAATATGACGATAGTTCCTCATTCATGAGATATCGCATTCAAAAAAATGGAAAAAACAGTGCAGTCACTAGATCTTTAGACTTCGATTGGAGGCAATCACAAATACATTAGAAACAGAGTTCTGGCTAATATTAAACAGCCTTTGGGTAAAGGTAGATTGATAAATGATCAACACTTTAGTTGTACATTTTAGTACATATTTAGAATATTTTTAAATTAATAATGCACTTGATAACTCAATTTAGAGTCACTTCAATGTTTTTTGGAGCATTGGATGAAAGTGGAGTACCTGGACAAAAACCTAACCACCAACAAAGAGAACAGTGAAAGGAACCCAAAGCCTGGACTTGAACCTTTGATAAGCTTGGTTGTACTGTTAACCACTACACCATTGTGCAGCATAACAAAACTCATATGAGTTTTTCTTCTTATAATAAAGTGACAGTAACTTCAAACAACAGCACTTACATTATTGTCAGGGGACCAATTTATGTGTAAAGTCATTGTGGGGATGTCATATTGGCCTTTATTTTAGCTGTCATATATCATTTTGACATTACCAACTGACACAGTAAGAAGGGACTTTTAATTTCTTTACTGCACTTTTATGATTGTCATTTTCAGCTCACTAATTCTTTCTTTTGACTTTGTCTTTGTAGTGCTGACTACACTGATTCAGTGACTGAGCTACCAAATATGAATCCAGTCATTCTGTAAACTCTTGTCTGGAAATCTTTGCCGAATTCGAGCCTCTGGCATCGAAAGGACTAAGACCATAAAATAAAATGAATCAATTAAAAAGAAAGACACAACAGAGGCTCTGTGAGCTGAAAGACAAAACTACAAACACCAACAGATTAGGGTGCTATCTGATGTTCAACCATAACTAATGGATTAGGTAACCTCTAAAATGTGAATTATTAAATCATCATCATCTCTTACATTAAAGACATAACATTTAACAGTGAATGCACAACATCTGAACTGTCCCGCCAATGTCTGACTCCTTTTCACCAAACTGTGTGATCCGCCGTGCTGCACCGTCTCAATGAGTCAGGCTTTAGTGTTGCTGCCATTGATCCATTTAAACACATCAGTGAGCATGAAATTACAGACGTTCATGTGCTCCTCACCTTGCTTCCTTCACCATACCACAAGCGGGGTTTTGTCATGTACATGTACATCCTGTTCTTTATCCATGTAGAAAACAACATTAACCAGAAAAAGTAATAGGTAGGTGTTGTGAACACAGGAAGTAGCAAGCTGTCATTAATTGTTACCAAAATAAAATCACTAAAACCCTCTCAATCGATTCTTTATTGTGCATCATTTTAGCTTTAAATCATGCAGGTTAAGATTTAGATAAACAGATTCCTTCGAACCCCACAAATGAAGGAAATATTTATGCTCTGAAACCTGGTGGAACCATATAAAATGTTCTATTCTACCTATCGGTAAAGATCTGCAGGGGTCAACAGTCC
>OMNM01001372.1:0-14703 GCA_900302745.1 Parablennius parvicornis
AATAAAGGATCTATCTATAGGCACTGGTTTGTGTAATCACATTTTGTAATGAATGAACTATCAAATGGCAAATGAAAAATAAAAGTTGTGTGTTTTCCACTGTTGGTTGTCCAAAACCGAAGACTGATAAGATAAATAAATCCACATTAAGCTCACAAAAATATTGTGATGGTTTTATATTTTATACGCCAGACTAATTAAACATGTGTAGCTAATATTGCATCTGACCAAAAAAATTTAACTGTACATATGTATGTTGTTGTAAGATTTTTTTAAATGATCATAAAAAATACCACATAAAGTAAGACATTATAGTAAAAAAGTGTATTCTTAGCAAAACAAATGCTGAAATATGAGGCCTGAACTGACGGACCATCAATTGATGCTGTGACGAAAACTAACTTCACAGATTTTTTTCCCTTTCTTTTATATTGTCAGTAAACACCAGCGATGAAACACTGGAACGTGTCCCTCATCTTCCATTTTGAGGATTAGAAACTGTCACATTTGTGTTTACCCGTGCTGCGCAGTATGCTTTTGTTTTTGCGACGTATGTTTTCGCAGCAGTGATATGAATTCCCCAGAGTTCATGTAAATACTCTGCTCGCCATCGCCAGGATCTTCATTGTTTGGCCCGATCGCTCGACATCGACTCCTTTCCCCATGTATTAATCTCCGTAATCCCACTGTTTGTTTAACAAAATGCACATGTTGATTTGAAACCTCGGTGAACTCGGAGGGCAGAATGATATCATATGGAAAGCGTTAGCTCACTCATCTGGAGACATTTCTGACTGGTGGAGGACGAGTCTTCTTTAATTCATTCAGCTTTCTTCCCTTCCTACTTTCAATTTCTTTCCTCTTCAGCTAAATGAAGAAAAACTGTTTTCAGTTTTCAGTAATTTTTCCCTCCATTACTACTTCCTGTTTATCCACTAGGCTGTGAGAACGTTTTATTTGACTTGAATGATGCTGATTTTGTCACTGTGAGGCAGCAACATTCAGCCTCATGCAACATTAAACCTTATATGCAGTGAATTCACCTGCTGTAAAAGAGAGGGGAAATAATATTGTGTAGCAGAAAATTGGAAGTTAACATTAATTATATATTTATCTAGTTTCAGATTTAGTTAAATTGTTGGAAAAACATTTCACTTAATCCCACATAGATGAGAAGATGTAGATGACCACAGGTTAGTGCATCTACTGGCATCATGAGTTGGAACAGACATGGCCTGACAGACCTACAAACCCACTACAACCCTAACGTGGGTGTATTTTTATAGAAAAAATGTTTTATGTTTCTATTATATCATGTATATAAACAATGTCAGTCCACATTCCAAGGTATTACCCTTATCTTTGTTATGATATTGTAATTATTTATTGTAATCATGATTAAGAAGTGATCTATAGAGCCTCCCTATGGGAGGGTAGGGGGGTTGTTAGGAGGTTTAGGACGAGTGTTGATGAAAGTATGAGAGGTGGAAAAGAAAAAAGTAAGATATTGAAATAAAATTGTTACAAAAACTGTGCAGTGCACTACAACATGTTTGAAACCACAGTAGTTCTTCCACTATGTTAAATCTTCAGTGATTGTTCTGAGACCATCATCCACCTTCAATCTACTGACATTTGGTTTGTACAGACACAGTGGAGGACCATTACTCTGACTTAGCTGATGTGCTCTCTGGAGTGTGAATGTCTGTACAAACTGTCGAGACACTGGTAGCTGGGTGTAGATACATCGATTTGGGCCTGAACGGTGAATCAGATGACTGACGGACAGATTGGATGTTTTCTCATTGGTGGAGCCGCTGGGGCCTGTGGAGAGACACGAGTCAGCTTTCTCACTCTACCCACTGTTTCGCTTTGATTTATGAATTGAATAACTGTGATATTACAGTATCGTGGTTATAGTCAAGCACAGCATGATTCTCCTGTGGGGGTTTTAACATGTCTGCTTACTTTGTATGAATATGAATGAAGCACTGCAATGCTATTCATCATACTAGGTTGGAAAGAGAGGTCATTTGACTTTCTGCAAGCTTATGTAAACACTGCAGGCATTAGTGCAACTGACTACACATATAATTAGTAACATAGGAGGGACAGACACATGTAGACATTTACAATCAGGTTTTCTAATACTTTGATTCTCTGGCCGTGAGGCTTTCAAAGCCTTTCAGTGTCTTGCTTTTAGCTCACTGCACATGATTATTGTGGTCTGTCTAATGTGTAATATTGAAATGTGATTACATAAGTCCCACCTGGAGTAGCAGGCTTTGAACAGCCATTATTAAGGCTGCTGGAGAGATAAGGCAGCCATTAGCCCTGGTTGATCATTTCATGGCTACCCCAACAATAAGAGTGGCGGCCCCACAACGTTAACTACACCAGTGGAGATGCACTGCCTCCTCTTTTTATCCCCATCGACAGAGATATGGTCTGGAGTATTGTGCATGGGTCAGAGGCCGTTTTGAATAGGCAATAAATGTTAAATCTGCCTGACATCTTCAGTATCCATTACTGCAAAGAGCCTAGCAGGGAGGACACAGAGAGGGAAAAGGCTTGAGTGGAACTGGTAGACGGAGAAGATGAGATCAATAGAGGCAGAATGGAGGATTGATTCAGGCTCTTAGATCTTTCAGATTAGTCGCTCGATTAGAGACAAATATGGAGGCTTATTCATGTGACCTTAGCAGTGACAGCCTGAACTAAGTGCCCATAGAGTAATTACATTCAAACCCCAATATCCCACTGATGCTGGAGATTTGTAGATGACTGCTGCAGTGGATTTTCTAGAATCACACAATGTTTCTATGGCCCAGTTTCAGATGATTGCGATGTACTTTGTCACTTAATGTTTTACCACACAGTTGATTACACTCTGTGGCCGAGTTATTTCTGCCACAGGTCAGTCAGCCTGCTGGATTTATAACTTATTTTCCTTGTACCTTACACTGCGATGTAATCTTTTTGGGGAATGCTTTTAGGTGGCTTTTTGTTGCCAGATGACCTGAGTCTTGAACGCACCGTTTAACAACAACGAAGGCTTCAGGTAATCTGCATGTTCCAGTGTGAAAACAGCACACATGAAAATGTAAGCAAATTCACCGTGTTTGCAAGTCAGTACGTTATCTGTCAGCTCAGGTCTGTGAGAACAGGTCTGACTGGTGGAGTCGCAGCGTGACCTTAAATAGTCCAACATGCTGATCGCAACCATCCAAATGGGAGACAATTTTAAAGACGCAGGCTCATGAGGACACAGCAGAACATGTATTAAAACACCACATGAATGTACGTATTACTTGTGTAAATATGACTATTGTATTTTTGACTTTGACGGGTCACTGAACGTTTGTGGGTTCCTTGTGAAAGCTTTGTCCAACTATTGAAAGTGAAAGTCCATATTATGAAGCTCTTCCCACATTACATTAATAAAAAGTAGAGTCTCTAAATGACATACTTCCTTTTTTTGGTTCATAATAATTGGAGGAAAATGTTTTTGGAAAATGGCTATGTGCTTCCCCCCCCCTCTCAAGAAATAAAATATCTCATTGGTGATTTCTGAGCTAAAATCTTCAATGGACATCTAAAACATAATAGATTCTTCAGTACGACCACATTAGGTTCACTATTTGTTATTTACATAATCTGATCTTTTGTTGCATTTCTTGTAGAGGACAAACTGTGGAGATAAAATAGACTCACCAGCTTGTCCTGACTGAATAACAACTAGTTTGCCTGCTAAGTAAAGCTTACACATGATTCTGGTAGCTGTTTCAACAGATCTGAGTACTACTTACAAAGACCTGCATATTTCCTGCATTATACAAGTAATGGGGTCCAGCTGGCATCACTTGTCTTTTATAGGTGCAGTTTTATTATTGTTAACTGTGTTTTTTTTTTCTTAATTTTTTTTTTTTTTAATTAGAGGGTAGAGTTAGTTACTGGCCACTGACTAACAGCAAATTGTTTAGTAAAGAAAACTAACTGTCATAACAGTAAAGTCAAGGCTAATATTCAGAACAGAGACAACAGCTCACTGAAACTAATAACTGTAACTTTGCCATTAATTACACGAGACTTACTCTTACTAGTTATTTACAAATTTGCTACCGTTAAAAATTTTATTACACTGAAATTCATAGTGTGTTTTTTATAACATTCGTAAAACACTACTGTGTCAAATGCCAAGCCACAACAATCAGTGCACCGTTTGTTAACTCATGAATATAATTTAATAAATCTGATGAAATTGGATGTTGACTGTGTGCTGCATGGAAAACAAATATAGAACAAATCTATTGTTCTGACTGAAATAAAACAGCTTTTAAAAAATTATATAGAATTTATCTGTCTTTCTTTGTTAGTTTTATTTTATTTTAAGTATAATAAATAAATAAACAAATTAATACAATGAATATGAAATCTTAACATGCTCAAAAGAGTGTAGGAAGAATCATAAGCTTGTTAAATCCTACCCCCTCTCCAGTCCAGCTGTTTGCATCCTGTGAATTCTTTTTTTTAATCAATCACATAGTCATCATTTAAATAACCACAAAATAAAGCACAGAAAGCGATGAAAAAAGTAAATAAACAGAATATATGTATAAAAAAAACATGCACCACTCTTCTTCCTCCCTGTGAGCGCCATTAGCTCATATCGCTGTTTGAACTCCGCCTGAGCTCCGCTGACAGTCTGCCCCAATATTTCACTCCACAAATAGAAACGCTGAGGGCTTTTAAAGTTGTGCAGCAACATGGATGTTGAAAGTTTGGTTCCTCCTTTAGTTTATATCCTTTTTCTCTTTTAACAAACAACTTCTAGAGTTTCTCCAGGGGTTATTTGATGTGTTGTACATGATTTGTGCCATTTGAAAATAAAGTAGATCAGTGGATTTTAATGCCTTTTGACTGTAGGAATAGTTGAGTTGTGTGATCCTTTTGGCTCCTTTTCTGTAGTGAATGTAGTGTAGAGTGTACATTTATAGGCATTGCCCTAAAGCTCTGCACAGTAATGTATATATGGTTAATTGAGTGAACAGTAGAAAATGTAGAAAAAGAGAGTGGATTGTGGTCCAGAAAGTGTTTTGCCTTACTGAGTATTGAAATGTTCCGTGACAGTTTGTTCTATAGAAGTCTAACATGAAATTTCCGGTTTATTGTTCCACCCCGTATTGCACCGGGAAATTTGATTTCATAAATTCTTACGATATCATTTGGATTGTGCCATGCTCTACATAGATGGGCAGCTTTGCAAAAAAATACAAAATAAAACAACTTACCTTCCATAGCTGTCATTATCATAGATTATTATCTTGCATTGATTCACATCTATTTGTATCTTATAAGTAGTTACAACAGAATGAAAAAATGAAAACCTCTCCTGTCTGGTAAATGCATTTTCAAAGTTAATAATTTCTAAGTTTAGATCTGCCACAGTGCAGTCTTTGTTTTATAGCATTTTCCACCGTCATTGATGAGTAATTAAGGTTGCTTACGGGTTGTTAATGATTGGCAGGTGAAGTTTGTTTCTGTTGCCCAAACTGATACGACTGCAAGAGATAGGATGGTAAACACTTACAGCTAGAATTAGCGCAGGAAACCCCTTCCACAATGCTCCCGTGCAGACGGCCATTTTAAATTAGATGAATAAATTTGGAGGCTTAATTATTTTTGCTGCTGTGAGCTATTATTCTCCTCTATGGGAAAGTGAGGGATGAGATGAGGCAAGGAGAAGGGATATATGATCCCTAGAAAACAAATTCAGATGTGTTTACTTAAATCATTTTACTCCCTCTTTCCCTATTCTTTTGTCGCCCATAGGCATTACTTTATTTTTCTTGCCCCTCATTAGATTGGCACCAAACAAAACAAACTCGATTAACCTTATTTGTCCCCATCGGTTCTTCATTTCTAAGACTGTCCGACCAGCACACAGATATATATTCTGTATAATTGCCATGATACGGGAACCATAATGGTCCAGCTTTATTGTTAAATAAGCAGTGGTAACAATGCTCTTAATCAGCGTACCCTGACATTATTAACCACTGCCTGTCATTCTCTCCACTTTCAGTCCCACACATGGTGTTTTCGGCCAAGTGTAATTCAATCAATTCACACTAACTCTGTCCTCCTCCCCTCTTTTCCTGCTGAACTTGCCAGGTCATGTTCTGTGGCTCATGTGTTTGATTGAGGCCTCCCTTTCGTGTCTGGGAGAACGGGGGGAGGTGGGCTCCGTGGGGAGAGACGGCCCGGTCGCATTGGGACTGAACTTCCCCGAGCTGGGAAACAATTACAACTTTCCCGTCTCCTCGCCCTCAGCCTTCCCCTCATTTCTCGACTGTCTGTCCAGCACTATTCTTTTCATTCTAGCTCTAACACTGTCTTCCATCCCAGTCCTGGGGCACTACATACCCCTTTATTTATTTATGTATCAAGAGACGGAAATGGTCTCCCACCCAGGGAAGAGGGGTGAGTGGGAGGTGAGTTGTGACTGCGTGAATACAGACGTCTGTGTTTGTGTGTGTGTACATGCAGAGATTTGACATGCATGCCACGCTGTGTGTGATATATGTTAATATGTATTATTTATGGTATCCTTTTGATTTCTCAACATGTCCAGTTCTAATCAACAGAGTTTTGTGACATTAAACTCCTTCCTGGGTTGATTTTACTCACATATTCAGTTTGCTGGCAGAAGGAGGCAAGACATAAAGAACTAAATATTAAAACCAATATGCTTGAAATGGAAACTGATACCTAGAAAACACTGCTGGATTTTTCATACATCAATTGCATTAGTGAAAGCATATGAGCCAGACCTTAATGTTTTAAACACTCTTGTTATTTTGAGTAAACAAAACCTAACACTTTTCATCTCTGTTAATGGCAAATTTAGAGATTTGCTCATAAATATGTAGTCTACGTTAGGCTATCTATTGTTAGGCTGTTTATCAGCTCCTAAATTTCTATAGAATTATGAGATTAAATTGTTAGATTTACAGTTGGGCCTGTTGATGGAGAGTGATGAATATGAACTACACTTTCTTCTGCATGGATCACTTGTAGTTTTACTAACTTTCATCACAAAGTGCATGACTTCATGGATTATTTATTGCTGTTGAAGCGGGGGATATCTTTCATTTTGGAAACATCCGGCACCATTTTCTGCAGAGTGTGCCTACAAGCAATGTTGTGCAAGTCAGAAAACTACTGCTTGCTTACAGTTACTAACAACTTCTTTAAAAAGTAGGCGTCATTGAATAGGTACTTGAAAATGTATTTTGTGTATTGCACATCAGACAAGCTCCTTCACTGTCCTGTTTAAAACCCGTCTTGAAACCAATTTATTTTATTTTGTTTTATTCCTTTGCTTTTAACCCAGCTTGAGACTCTGCTACTGTTTTATTTGTTGCCATTTTATTGTAATGTATTTTATTTTTTTACTGATCACACCTCGTGTTTTTTTAGAAACAGAACTGTTAATCAGCTGTGATTGTTTTAAAAAAAAATGTTCTAGAAATAGAGTTCTCTTTAGTTGATTGCTTTGACTTGTCTCTATTATGATGATAACTTAATGTGCTCAAAGTTGTGTGACTGTAGTGTTGCTGTGATACATTAGCTGTTCGGTCATTCAAATGACTGATTCATTCTTGAAGTTCAGTGGAAGTAACATCAGTGAGAAATGAAATTGTGCTTCATATTACTTTTGTTAAAAATAGTCATTAAAAGAGTCCAGTATTTTCAATGCTAATGTGGGAACAGACTAATGTTAGTTACTCATAATCAGATAGATAGATAGATAGTTGAGATAGATAAATAGTTTTTATGTTGTCAGGATGACTGAGTTCAGGATTAATGAGGTGCTCCAGTAAACGGGAGGTCTGAAAGAAGTAAATGTTGTGGGCTAATGCTAAAGCTAACTGTCATCACAGAGTGCAGGACAGAAAGCAGCGGCAGCCTCACAACTCTTTTCATTCGTGATAAATGTGGTGAGTAACAAGCTCACAAACCTTGCAATAATTACAAGTGCTTTTTTCATCTCTTAATAGTAATTATTTATTGGTGTATTGTTGCCAAACATTTGAGGTTTTCAAAAAATATAATGAAAAACAGCAACAACAAATGACAGAAACCCCATAAGACACTGAGTTCAATTCAAGGCAGTTTGAAACTGTAAGTGCAGACTCAGATATTCTGCCTTCTTTAATCCTATAAGTTTTTGTTGAACCTATTCAGATAGTAGTTTTTGCAAATTGTTAACACCACATACCTTTATCTGAATTATAAAATGATGCAGACACAGTCCTCTAATGCCATAGTCTTCTTTTGTCCGTGTTGATTTACTGTGCTGTGCGTTCAAACAGGAAAAGGTGAGCCAAAAAGTAAATCACAGAACAATCCTAAAACAAAAAACAAGTAACAGTAAAAAAAACAAACACTGAAAAGAAATAAAACAGTTCATGTTCGATGAAAAGTTGTGATTGCACTGTGCACTTCCTCAGTCCTTCCTGTACCTGACCTTTGCGTGACCTGTGGGACTCCTTTTTAAAGGAGTCAAGGACTCAACTCAACTGCTTTGGGCCCAAAGTGGAGGAAGACGGGGTGAGCTGAGGTTCAGAGTGCCAGTTTTTTGTTCAACCCGGAGTACGTGTTATCACCTCCATCGCTGCAGCACGCTGTTGTAATTGCAGTCTGTGATCTCCTTCTGGCCCAGCTCTCATTTTCCTTAGAAGAGGTTTTTTTTTTTGAAGGTCTTTCAAATGTTCTCCTCCACCCACCATGTCACCTTTCAACCCTTTTCCTCCACATACTTGAAAAGAAAATCAGTTTTCTGTTGACAAAAACACGGAGTGAACTCTGTCAAATCTGTGTGTGAACTGCATGTGTGCAGACACCAAACATATTAGGTAACCAACAAAAAAACAACGTTTTTGACAATGCAGAATTCTACATGTTTATTCTGCTGAAAACAACACTGTCTGAGCTTTTATGTAGTGAA
This sequence comes from Parablennius parvicornis, assembly GCA_900302745.1. NCBI lineage: Eukaryota > Metazoa > Chordata > Actinopteri > Blenniiformes > Blenniidae > Parablennius > Parablennius parvicornis. The sequence continues at coordinate 9,014 of OMNM01001372.1, forward strand.
GTGGGGAAGCGTTTGAAGAGACTTTGAACATATGCTAAAGTCTCACAGCCATCCAAAGAAAACATGCTTTTCTGTGAAGTGATACTTGCGCGAGTATGCAAATTGCATGAGCCTAAAACCAGTGTCAACGTTTTGTACTCCAGTGTGAAGTTATAGCAGTTATAGCATTAATGAAAACATTTTTAATTTTTAGCAGTATTGTCATCCTTCTCTACAATGCATATGTTAAAAACTAAGAAGCATCAATACATGGCTTTTGATCACAAAAGTAAAAAAAAGTAAAAAAAAAAAAAAAAAAATAGCATTTAGAAATGTGTGTTTGTATTGTATATCTGTTTGTAGTAGACTGAATATAATAAATAGTGATGTTGATTCAAATAATAAGAATTGCCAACAAACTTTAAGAGCAAGATCCTGTGACTCAATGTAGCAAGTAAACTTTACCCTTATGTGTGTGCGTGCCCATGTGCATGCGTGTGTGCGTGTGCGTGTGCGTGTGCGTGTGCGTGTGTGTGTGTGTGTGTGTGTGTGTGTGTGTGTGTGTGTGTGTTGCCTGTCCTCTACTCTATAGACAGCTATATATAGCTCCATGTCTCTCTGCAGTCACATAATAAGGTTGGAATGACAAAGTGAGCCTTGAATGGTCATAAATCCCCTCACCTTTCTTCATTTCTCTCCTTCTCTAGTTTCCATTGTAACACTTTTTCTATCTGTTTCTAGCCTTCAAGGGCCTCCGGCCTTTACTTGGAGGCGTTGTTAAAAACAAAGCGTGTTCACTATTCACACTGTTAACCTTTGCATTGTCATCAAATTAAAAGTATACTAGAGAGATAGATAGATAGAGAGATAGATTACACTACAAGTTCAGCTCACTAGTTCTTCATAGTCTTTAAGATCACGAGAATGACTCCATTAGACATAAGGGACAATTTAAGTGACATTGATGGTGTGTTCAAGCTGCAGTTTGTCTTTTTCAAGCGATGATTAATAACTACATCTTGGTCCAAACCCATTTCGGACTAACACTTAGCGACCAAAGGTTTTACAAGCAGAGTGACAAAGAGCATAACAGATAGCTTTTTAATGATATTAAAAACCTGTGTGCGCCTGCACTTTTTTTTTTAATCTTTGTCAGTTAACGTTTGAGTAGTATAACAAGACGGCTCCTTAATTTTGCACCGCCTCTTAAAAATCTCAAAATGGAAAGGAGAAAACTACAAAGCGATCTCAAGGGTGATGTTGGATTGAGCTAACTGTGGCAGATCTCAGGTCAGGAGTGGCAGATGGTGGAGGGAATGGGGACAGGACACCTTCCACCTGCGTACAGGGCACCCCGGGGTGTCTGTCAGCCCGCTATATGGGCAGGACAACTGGGTCAGAACAAAGAAGTGGGATAGACCTCTGCTACTCCCACACATACGCACGCACACAAAACACCCAACACACACAGCATCACTTGTGGTGCCCACCTGCTAAGACACATTTATTTCTAACCAAGTGTCAAACACTAACCTTGAGCTTTGCACAACTATAACCTGTCCCCACCAGAAAAAAGTGGGAGTCTGATTTCTGCTTTCAGACTTGACAAAAAGAGTAGAACAAGGACAAGAACCGACACACACACACACACACACTCACTGATGTTTGCTATTGTCATGGAGGAAGTAACTTCTTGTCACTTTGCAAAAGAAAATGGCAGAAATCGTGCAAAACCTCGACATACATTACAATATAAAGAGAATGGTAAGTGGAGTTCACTTATAAAGCGTTTTCCCACTGATTTAACAGCCCCCGAGGCATTTTACAATGATAGTCATATTCACCCATTCTCACACACACAACCACACGGCAGTGGAAGTGTGTATACCTCCCACACAATAGGCACTAATTTCATCAAGCTGCTGTCATCTCAACTCATATTCACTCATATATTGCGTTTAGACATCACCTTAGCAACTGTAGGGGTTAACAATTGGCTCGTTAATACGCGGAGCCGTTCAGTGATTTATATGCTATTTTGTTGAGCTGAGAGGTTTGCTATTACTCAGAGGTTCAAGGAACAATAAGGGATCATTAAATTATATATTTTTCCCTCTTGAGTATTGCATCGGTGACTACAGTAGCTAAAAACGGCAATCGTGTGGCAAAACGAGAGATATTTTAGGAAGAAATAAATAGAATAATGAGATATTCTCTCAGACGAGAGCCATACAGGCTTGGTAAATCAGTACACTGGCAATATATTGTCATATAGAAATATATTCTGAGGGGTGTTTCCTTGCAGGGAGCTTTTGAGGAGTTTGAATGAACAGGAAGTGAACAGTTGCTGAGCTGTGTGCTATCATATAGTCTCAGTCAACACACTAATAATATATTCAACTTAAATGGTTCACAAAAAAAAAAAAAAAAAAAAAAAATTAAGGCCCAATGGTTAGAATGTTATAACTTTTAAATTTAAAATGATGGGCAAGCAGAGTGCACGTACGTACAAAAAAAAAGACAGCACTAACCTCCGAGCCGGACGCTCTGGAGAAACCACTCTCGCTGTCTCCCTCTGAGAAAGAGCCGGATTCATCACTGGAGTTGCCACCGCTGGCACCAAACCCTTGTTCACTTTTGATGTTGGTGCAATCCTGAGAGAAAACCGTCTCTCTGCTCTGGAGGTTGCTCTGCTCCACCGCCCCAGCCAGGCAGTGAGACAGACCAGAGATTGAGCCTGAGTGTGGGGATGAAGAGAAGTCAAACTGGGGAAGGCTGGTCGGTGAGCTACTACTGGCTTTGTCCTCTGGGAAAGAGAAGGAGGAACCATAGCTGGAGACCTGGGTGCAGGGTTCAAAGAGAGGAGGAGAGTCTGGCGACGGCTTGATGGAGACTGGGCAGCTGGTTGTGAGGCATAAGGGATCAGAGGATGTAGAGTCTTCTGGCACCAGAGCTGAGGCTTTATCTTTGAGTTTCTCATCCACATATGTGTGGGCCGACGTGTGCCGCTCGCCCGTCGCGGAAGAAAAAATGACACTGCGTCTGTCGAGCTCCCCTTCATGCTTCGAAGACGAAGCTTTGGACACTGACCTGTCCACGCTTTTGCTAATGCCCGTCAGTGCTGCTGGTATGACATCGGCGACGTCGGTCTTTGGATCAAACTGACCCAGAGATTCCCTCTTCCGCTGCCTATCTTTGACCAGTGTCCTGTAGTGGTTGAGCGACAGTCGGTTGGTGAGTAGCTGCTGAATGGTGGTGCTTGGCATTCCGCTGAGATCAAGACCGCCCCTCTGGAGGTAGGAACGCAGACAGGAGGAGTTTGAGTCTTGGCTTAAGGAGTGCTCGGCGGCAACCGGGACCCCTTCGACTTCCAGCTCCATCTCCAGCACCTCCTCGGTGCACAACTCCGAGTTGCTACCGTTCCGTTCATCTCCTTCTTCCTCGAATACAAAGCATTCTTCTTTGATTCTGGAGGCTGGAAGTAAAGTTTGTGGAGAAGCTCTGCTGTCTGCAAATTGCAAGTTCACAGGGCTGATTGAGGTATGGTTGGCCAGAACTACATCATCACTTCCATGATGGTTTTCTCCGTTGTGCTTGCTGTCGCTGATCTCGTACTGATACCTTGTGTATTTAGGACATTGAGGGAGTTCAGGATGAAGTGGAGGAGTGCTGGCCGCATGATTGTTCACCTGCTGCCTTGCTTCTGAATCCTCCAGAGATGTTTCCACTGAAAATACGGGATCGTCTGCTACGATGTCATCGTCATAATCCACTTTACCTTTGCTGGCATGTGGACTGTCCTTCTGGAGCTGGGCTTGAAGAAAACGAAAGCATGAGTCCTCCAGGTTGTGAACACCCAAGAAGTTGGCACACAGAATAACTTCATGGATGTTTTCTCGACTTAAAACCAGCTTGGCAGTGTAGGCAAACTGGAGTAGTGGTGCAAAACCCTTGGCTGTCACCTGTAAGGTAGAGTAGAAAGCAAATATTACTAAATGAGATAAACACAAACACAAAATTACAACATTATCAGGAGCCAATAAGACCAGAAAGAATCAACCAGGGCCTTTGTTATCTATTTAAATAAATGTTAAAGAAATGCCATTAAAAATCAATAAAATATGTAAAGGGGCTCGTTATTGTGTTCAGTATGAAACAAACTGGCCCAAGGCTTTGATTTGAATACAGAAGTAATATTTGATTTTCCATAGAATATCAAATTTCAAAAGTCTGAACTTTAATAACTGTGCTTGTGTTTATTGAAAGGTAAAACTGAAGTTAGACATAGCTCGAGAAGAACTCATTAATAACTGTAGCTGCACTCTGGGCCTAGAACAGAGACTCACCAAAAGATATTCACAGCTTAAAGGCTTCTGCCTTGCAGCATTTAAAATTTATGAAAACGGTAACAGGACCGGCCTTTTTCAATTATGAGGACGACACACTGATAGCGTTAAGATGGAAATTAGTCAAATAGACCAGTAGTTTCACGCCACAGGCCTGGGACCATCGTAGTGAGGTGCTAGAAGGCTTTTGAAAATTAGATTTGCAGACGTAAAAGAAAACAATGTTAAATACACTTTTAAGGATCTACTTGCAGTCTTGGTTAACTGCCCATTGCTTTTATTTGAAGGCTGGTGCTTCTGTTTGTTGGCCTTGAAATGTTTGGCCTCAGTGAAACATTCTGGCATATTGGAGAGGGCTCCATGGAGAGGAGGGAACCAGATAAAGAAAAACGTTATGTAGAAAAAAAAAAAAAAACACACAAAACTCTACTAAGTGCCAACGTATTAAAGCAACACGGCCTTCTTTGACCTGTTAACACTAATTTGCTTAGCAGGGAGCCACAGTGACTTCTTGTAATTTATGAGTCGGTGACAAAGCAAGCGGCACAAAGGGTGTGAAATAAAACCATGCCGGGGGTGATTAAGGGAGGGAGGTTTGATTTGTAAAGTGCTGCAAGCCTGTGAGACTGATTACTGTATAAGGGTAGACTCACAGAGACATATTAATCAATATGACAGATCTGGGGCATTATATGGTAATACCAGCCAGTGGGTTCAGGAGCGCTTCCCTGATCAGCCCCGGAGGGTGAATGGAAGTGGCAGCAACTAACACGGCATCACCATTAATATTCATGGCCAACATGTGTTCATAAATTTATCAATTTGTGTCAACCCTGTTCTATCCATGTGCTCCTTTCTCTTGTGCCCCATTTTCTTTAAATTGAAGGTCAAGTGAAGGACTCTTCTGCCCTCACTTCACGTGCTGGCCGACTTTGACCAGATCCTCACGACTCAAGTTACATAAGCTCTGAACAGTATTTTCTTAATGTCATTGTTTTACTAGAAAAATATACAGTCATTTTTCACTCAATGAATTAGTTACTTTGAACTCAAGCTTGCCTCTGTTCAGTTCTTCATAACCAGCGACTGTACAACGATCGTAGGAAAACTCGTCCACGGACAAGAGTTCAGAATTTTTTTGAGAAAATAAATCTTCTACAATGTACTTTTACTTAGTGTTATTTCTAATTGATATTTGAAAATATTTGTCATATATCCAATATACGTCCATATATATTTAATACAGTATCATATGGCTTTGCTACTCTTCAGAATTTATCAAATGCAGCTTATCAATAAGGCTTGCAGGAAAACACTTCCCATTTCCTCTGCGGCATCAGTCACAAACTTAGTGGTGTATTACTG
>OMNM01001373.1:0-12080 GCA_900302745.1 Parablennius parvicornis
TCAGTGCATATTTGAGCATAAAAAAAATAATAATAATTTGCATTCAAATATCTGCAGATTGATATCTGCAGGTTCGAATCCCACTGGCTATCGATTTCCTTGCATATTAAAAGAAGCAGACTCATCCTCTTTCCGTTAAACTTTTCAAGAAAATAGTAGCACAAAGCAAGGAAATACTCCGACCACAACAAAGATTGGCTGCCAGTATGTTTTTCATATCACTATTTTCTTGTCCTTTCGATAGGCGGCCTCTCCGTCTCTGCCTTTAGCAGTTGTGAGAGGCTGTCATCCCTCGCTATTGTTTCTTACATTAGGCTTTGCCGGAGTGGTGTGACAAGAAGTCAAATGGTTTTACTGCCAGTGTGCATAAAGTGCATGCTTGAGAAGCAAGCTTGAACAGCTGATTATGGAGGTCATACAATAATGTATGTTGTGCAATATAAACACGCTCGTTTGATGGGTAACTATTTCAAACCATAATGCATTAGAGGGGAATATCATGTCATGTCATTATAGTGATGTTATAATTAGGTATAATTACACACAACACTGGTTATTAAGCAGATCACAGTGGTAGAACACAAACATCTACAGTACAATGAAAGAGTTGTTCCTGCATTTAATACTATTTAGAAGAAAAAAATCGAATGCTAATTGAAACGTTGTATTTACAGGCTTTTGTCTCTCCATGTTTTGAGTCTCATCCCTCTTCATTAATAATTTAACTACACAATGAGCTGTTTGATTGCCGTCCAAAACACTGTTATCAGCTCATAAGGGATCCTCTTTGTACACTCACTCACTGCAGAGAAATGATGATGAAGGTTTGCCTTCTTGTCTCATTGCGAGAAGGATCCAGTTTTTTTGGTCTGGCCTGGATAATCCAGTTTCCTCACAGAGTTCAAAAACATGCACTTAAGGTTAATTGGTGTGTTAAAGTGAGTCCTGCAATGTACTGGTGACCTGTCCACAGTGTATTCTGCTTTGAGCCTCCAGCGTCCTGCAAGGCTTCTCAAGCAAAGCTCCAGGAAAGACGGACGACTGATTCACTCTTATGGTATCTAATCTATAGTATACACACACAACTTTGCCAACTCCTTGTCAACTCCTTGCCAGGTCATCTAAACAAGAGGGTGATTTTATTTTATTTTCTTAACAACTGATCAAAACAAACTCCTACCTTCGGCATACTTTTTTCCCCACTCTTTTTGTTTGATTTATTTAACTCAGGCGCTGGAACTTCAGTGAAGTGACAGGACTGATAGACACCGACACGATAGGGGGAGAAAAGGCTGTGCGGAATAAATGCTGAAGCAGACACAAACCATCTCACGGGGATAGCACTTGAGTACTTTTGAAGTGAAAGGCATTTAGTTCTGAGGATTGCTTTAAGATTTTTACGTGGTGTGTGTACATAAATATTGTCACGATCCATTTGAGATACGGTCAAGTGTGCCCTTATGGAAGGCAGGCGATGAAAAACTTTAGTTCGCAATATCAATACATCATTTCTGAGCTCCATAAACTGTAATAAAAGGAATATTGTAATATAAAAAGAAGAAGTACTGATTTCTAAGGCACAGTTTGTCACAATGCATCATGACTGAGGAACACAGGTAGCCGCAAAGGAGACAACAGGAGAGAATAGAGCTGTGACATGGCACCATCTTTGGGCTCCATGTGCACTATTATATTACCCGGGCTCAGCAGTCTCTCACATTGGAAAGGTGCAGAGTGGAAAGAATGAGCCTCTATGAAAAGAGGGCAAAGGAAGCATGGAAAAATAAAGTGGCAAAGAACAGGCGATAAAGACAAAACATGGAAGTGAAAACGGATAAATCAATAATTTATATTGTTGTTGGCAAATGAAGACATTTTTGGGGCAGATAAAAAATATTTTTACTGGTTCTAATATAGACATATAATGTAATTATGTGCATTGAAGTACATAACTGTGATAATAAGGGTATAAAATGTACAATTTATAAGCATATACAAATAATAAATGACAGCAAAACTAAAATGAAGCTAAGATAGGAAGTTAACCTAAATACACAAATGATGCGGGTGGGATATGAGATTTGATTGAAAATAAATGGGAATGAGACAGTAGGTGAGAGCAATGATTCTGGTGTTAATAGGAAATCCAATCCAATCTCATCTCCTGTCGGTTTTTAGTGGATGTCTTTTTGTGTGTCCGTGTCAATGCGGTCACCTGCCGCTCCGAAAGCACAATGCCGCTTAATCATTGTTCCCGCAGATTAAATATCAAGGCATTTAGAAAAGTCCTCTCCACCTCCTTCGCTACAGAAAGATATCCTGTAACGATACGAGGCCTCACAAGTCGAGCACGGTCGGATACAAAGGAACACTTGTCGCCTGCTGATATTGGACGGAACACACCCCCTTGTCCACTGAACAAAGATACCAGAGGAACTGGACGACAGGCAGAATGACTGACCCGCCCATATCTACACACTGAGGGATGCTGCTCTGATGGAGAGGAGTTAGGCTGAAAGAGGAGAAGAAGAGAGAAAAGTTGCGAACAAGTAAAGAGAAATTGCTTGATGTCCTTCAAGGGGAAAGATGTATGAATGAGGTGAAAGTGCCCTGTCAGATATCCATCTCCACATCAGTCAATGTGTTCTTACAGTCTGAAAAATGGGATGATTATAAGCTGTGTGAAGCAACATATTTCATCCTTTTTTATCTTGATCTCCATCTTCATTATTCTGATAAGTCCATCCTGTTTGTTCTACAGGTGGCAAAATGAAACGCTTTACTTGAAGAAAATTGCTCTCAATATTGTTTGCTTACAATCTCAGATCTCTCAAACGATAACATTAAGTCAGATGTAAGATAACAGTTGATGGTGATATAATGTAGTGACACACCTTTAGGAGGAGCAGGAGGCTTTAGATGGCAGACCACAGTGACTAAATCTTCCTCACTGTCTCTAGTTAGTACTGAACACGAAGCACAGTTCATGTCAAGTAATTTACCGAAGAGGATTTTCAACCATCAAATAGAGGAAAAGTTGTCTGATCACCAAAGTAATTGCAGTTATTCCTCTGGGAATACATTAATGCCTGATGATGTGGACAGGCAGACCCACAAATACAAACTCAACACAACTTTTATCTGGATAAATACAATCAAAGTGAAGTATACAGTGTCATTTAAAACCTTAAACTTGTAACCTGTCTCGGCACAGCATACATGACAAATGTATGAGTGTCAATCGATTTTTTTCATTGTTTTAGGTCCTGTTTACATGACATTTCAAGTAAAAATGCATAATTTTGCTGTTTTGTGTTTGCAATGAAACCCTGTCACACTTGTATGCAGAGAACAGTATAAACATTTACAATGGCGAGTACATACATGGCGAGTATGGATGACCGAGTCGGATTGTTATTCAGGTGACTGTTAACTAAACTTCCAAGTCCCAGGAGTCTGTGTACTGGGAGTCATGGCACTCTGGAGCTAAACATTGTTGTTACTGTCCATCTACTGAACACGTGCAGAAGAACTATTTACTATGGCCATGGTGCACATGAGCAAAGGCAGCGTTTTTGCCAAGCTGTACTTTCAGTGGCTCAGAGCACTGTCTCCATTGGTAGTGTAAATAGAACTTGAGACAAACCAAATCTATCTGTTTGCATGTGTCCTCATTCGAATTGACAATTTTTATTCACCTCCCAGATGTTTCCTGACTATTGTTGATAAGAGGATTGGACAAACAGGGCCCTGTCCCAACTTTTTGTTCATATCTTAGACATCATTAAAACCTTTTTGGAATGTTGCTTAGTGGAAAAAAAAAATCCATCTGCAAGGAGACATCTAACAAAGCAGGGCGATACACCAGCTTATCATATGCATGCCGGCTCGTGCACGCTGCAGGAATTCTGAGGAGAGCTGCAGTGTGTGAAGTGGACTCCCGACATGAGAGACGAGGGGTGATTGTGTGATTCACACAGTATCTGGTGCCAGCCTTGGCTGGAGGAATGGTGTGAACTCAGGCAACAGGTGCCTGAGTAGTTGATACTGACTTCAGAGGCCATATGAGTTCCAACGACCAGATATGACACTGTGTGAATATGGAGGGGGGGGGGTGAGCACTGCTTTTAAGACTTGAACCTGTTTTAATCCCGTAAATAAATGTGTATATGCAAAGTGTGTTTATGCTTTTGGGATTCAGCCACACTGTGTCCCTAACACAACAAATGTGTTCGGGATTAGAGCCAAAACTGAAATTCAAGTCAGACTGAGTATAACAATGTGCAGGCTACCTTCTGCCAATGCTCTATATTGAGTTCTGCGTACATCGGTAGATTATTTGGTGGTGGATGGTTCATGCACAACAACTTGTGCTTTATTCATTATCCAGCATTAATTTCTGCTGTAATTTCAGCTACGGTTGTGTTGGATGTCACCACATGGGTCAGTTTTCATTCCCAACATCTTTTGTTGCACCGCTTTTTCTTCCATCAGATACTTGAGATTGCAACTTGGCTCTGATATTAACATCAGGACAAAATGTCCCTTTGCAAACATAAGCCAGCACACAGGCTGAAAACATGCGTCTTTGCAAAATTAAGGAGGAACTGTTTGACCTTGAGGATCAGCGAACAGAGAAAATGTCTTCAGCATGATATGTGTGAGGCGGGAGCAAATCACTTGAGTCAGGTAACAATTAAAGAGAAGATCTCTGGAGATAATTCCCCTCTTAAATCCTCAGGAACTTGAATTACATCAGTGGGTTGTGATAATAACCAAAGTGGACTGTCTGTCAGATGCAGCTCGACATTTAAGCAGTCCTTCAGTTGATGTGACGCTAATGCTGTGTTTCCGTCCTAAATGCTGTATATTAGAGAAACAAAATCCCAACAAGGCCGACATCTATGAAGAAGAGAGCACCAGCTCTGCTCTCCCATCCTGCATGACTTCATTTGCTCTTTCTGGACAGTGTAGGTTTTAGAGTCATCTCTCAGTGAACGCTCCATTAACACACATTATGCCTGCTGGACAACAGTTTGTCGTGTGCTGAAAGCCAGCCGCATTGCAGTTACAGTCTTAATTCTTTCAAGGACACACTTGGGTGAGGGTTTAGTCTAGGTATTTTGTATTTGCTTTTTTGTTTGTTTTTTTGAAAGGGTAAATAATTAAGTCATCAGAGATATCAGGTTCAAGTATGTTGTCCTAAAATATTGTCAGCACACAGTGAGGGGTTTTCCTGCATACGTTTGTATTTAGTTCCGCTCTCAACTTTTAACGACTGATGCCACATTCAGACAAGTAGCATTTGTAGACCGTGTTGAAGGAATCACACATTTACAAATCCAACCGAAGTAAGATATTTTTTTAAGCTTTTCTCTGATTTTTGATCAAACAAACACTTCCCATCAACACAAAAGCTTCTTACCTACCTCACCAATGCCAAACTTTTTTCAGAAAAAAAATTATCAAATTAATGAAACTAATTAACCATACTAAAATTTTCATTGACTAACAGCCTAGTCAATTACTAGCCTAGTTTTTGCCATGTTGACTCAGAAAACATAGCCTTTTTTTGTATAATGCAGTCAACAAAGTGTACCATCATGCATCATGTCATGAAAGTCCCAGGTTCCCCGTTCTCTGTGAGGGATTTGTTGGTTTTGCTTGTGGGTTTAACCTCAAGCTGGGCGGATAGAAGATCTACGGATGGAATATTTCATTTAGTCATTGTTGCCATCTCAAACAGTCTCAAGATATAACTTCATTATGCCTACAAAATCACAGAATCATAAATATATAAATAAGATAAATATATAAATAAATATATATAAATAAAAAAAATATTGCAAACTGAGGTTACAAAAACCTTTAAAACCAGTCCAGAAAGATCTTTCATTGATTGAAGCTTGGTGCATGTAGTATATAATCTGTATGTAGGCTATTTGTATGCTGCGCGGTAGGAAGGGTGTCTCACACCAGTGCGACGCTGTAATTAAGTCAAGTTAATGCACTGGCTTCTCGTGTGCATCGATCCACTACGTGTTAATGTCACATGGTGGCACGACTCGTTAGACTTATTAAGTGCACACCTACAGCCACAGTATGATCTGATGAGATAAAAGGGTATCGTTCAGCCAGAACCACTGGTCCTGTCACTGTTCCGCTGCATCAGCGGTTTAATGAAGTCGACAGAACAATGTACAACTTTCTCTCTCTTCAAATTCAAAAACTAAAAATGTTGCAGCGTAATGTAATTTCATGCCCTGAAAAAAATAAACAGCAGTTTCATTTAAATTGCTGGGATGAAATAAAAGCAGCTGCAATGCACTTTATGGAACAGATAGTACAGGGAAGAGTTATAATTGAGCTGCTCAGGTGAGGCGTCTTCAAATCTCTGAAGGCACTTCTCTGATAAAAGGATGTAACAATAAATCTTCCAGGAATTACTTCCTCTCACTGTTCCTTGTATAAATGTCTTGTAAAAGTTTAATTAAACCGGCCAGAAAGACACGTGTATGTCGTCCTTTTGGAATATTTTTCCGGCTGGTGATTTCATGTCAAACATTAAGCTAAATCCTAATTGCACTTCTTCTAAAGTGCTTGTAAGCATATGAATTGGTTATTTTTACTAATGCAATATGACTAATGGAAAGTTTAAAAAAATAAATAAATACCCTTGGTACCCGTTGGACAACGCACACTTTAGAAAAGTTAATTTAATGAGGTATGTTTTTAAATGCGAGTCCTCATCTAACTTAATTGATTTGTCGAGAAGAGAAGAGAAGAGAAGAGAAGAGAAGAGAAGAGAAGGAAACACTGTGTTTTCTCAGTGTCTTTGCATAGAAAACAGCATCCAGCTCAGCCTCAGGATTCAATTGCTTTTTTCGTCTCTTTCTCTTGTGCGGGTTTGCTTTGGATCAAAACGGCCTCACGCAAATGCAGCTTTGTCTGCTTCTGGCTTTTAGTCCCTTTGGCTTGTTCATTCCTCTGAACAAACACACACACTCACCCTCTACTCAGTGTTGTTTTCATCACTATGAGTTCACGGAGATGATTAGACCCTCTTCATTTTTTTACATTAACCTTCCTCACCTGCTGCAGCGCAGATGGAAAACCCTCATAGCACATTAATATAACAAACACAAAGTGACAATCCAGTGATTGCATTTCTTCTCTGACCCGTTTACCTGCCTCTGGGACACGTTACATAATGCTAATTATATGTTTGGTGCATGAGAACGGAGTCAACAATAATGTTTGTTTGTGCATGGTTGAACGCGTGTATATATATATGAGCATGTGTGATTGGATCGGTTGGTGCTTTAATTGTGTGCAGATGTGATATGTAAAGTTTGTTATCATTTAGCCTGGAGAGAGAAAGAGAGAGAGAGAGAGAGAGAAAGAGGAGTGCGTGTATGTATGTGTACAAGAAAAAGGAAATAGTGTTCACTCGCAGAGCTCCTAAGGATGAATAATGATCAATACTTTGACCTTTGTTGTTCGCTCTCAAGGGTAGCTTCAACACCCAGGGGATTCAGTGCTCAACACCCTGGATCAAAACTTGCACCTCTGCATGTCAGTGTCCGTGCACTTTTTCCAATGTGTGTGTGTGTGTGTGTGTGTGTGTGTGTGTGAAGATCCCTCGCTTCCCACTTCTGCCACACAGCCGAACAAACCGAGATGGAGTGAATACAGAGCAGATAAGACGATAAGTGTACCAGGGACAGAGCAGCATGCAAAGCGACCGGCAGTCAGAAAGAGCTCTACTCAGAGATTTTCCTCTGATCTCCTCTCTAAGCTTTAGTTTATCATTCATTCCTTTGTTCAGGAGCGGTTTGCTCGTTCTCCCTGCACGCTCCTGATGATGAACAGAAGCTGCCAGGTACACACACACACACACATACACACTTTTCTCTCTCCTGCTTCCTGCCTCAAGTCACATCACACACACGCTCCCCTCTGAGAAGGCGAGGACTGCGGCTGGAGTAACTCCTCAACCGGGCCTGCCAATAGGCACTCCTGACTCCGAATCAGAGGTGACAGATGAGGCAGGTGAGGAGGGGGGAGGGGTGGTGGGGGAGAGGAAGGGTGACAAGGAGACAGACAGGGGGAGTAATTAGGAAAGGCGTGCGAAGGGGGGAGGAGAAGGAGGAAGGGTGTATGAATGAAGTGGAGAACAGAGGTTGGAAAAGGTTGACGTGAAAGAGAAATCGTAAACAAAGCAGCGGTCGTACTGGAATAAAATTATTCAACTGCAGTGCTGACAGTTTAATGAAGTCAATAATGGGGCAGACCTTTCTGGACCTTTTAAATTATCTTCCATTCTTTTTTCTTCTTTTTTTTTTTTCACTCTGAGTGGTCGTGTAAATTCATCCATCACTTTCTATTCCAGATTGAAACAGCTCACCGGCTGATGGATGGAGCTTCATGAGATTTGCAGAGAAATTTATTATTTTTATCCAAAGTGGTGATTTCTCTGTGGCTTGACTGTGAGCTTCAATTATTAGTGCAATGTCTCACAAAGTACTTGAGGAAATAGACATTCATATGTTGTCGATCTTGTTGTACTCTGCTATCCCATCCATAACATATTATCTACAGCTGTTTAATTATATCTGGTTACTACTTTTATTAACCTGTAAATACAGAAACGCAGTCTGTGAAGCATCACTACATGTTACACACAATACTATCTTCTACAAATGTACAATGCTACTGTGCAAAAAACAAATTGTAAATGAGCGATAATAATGAATTGCCTCAAAAAAGCAACAAAACATAACAAAGAAAGTTTAAAATAAACCTTTTTAGTGCGCTATGTTAATTCTTCAACTTTACTTCACGAGCTACTTTATTGGCTCATTCCTCTAATGTTTATTTCATTAGCTTTCATGTAATTCAATCATAATTTTTTAAATGAAGTTTATCAGTTTTTTTGTATAAGTTATAAATTCCCTTTGTCATTTTTGACATTCAACATTCATTCATTTGCATTATTACAATTTCAAATTTGAATGTTCATTTTCTTTTGTATTCTTTTCCATTTTCTGTTAAACAATAAAGTTGTATTAACTTATAATATAAATAAAAATTGATTGCTTGAATTATTGGTAAAATAAATAAGGTTAGAGGAATGTTTTAAACATTTTCCAGGTGAGCAGAAAAAAATGTGAGAACAGTATGTTTCACTTCATTAAACATACAGCAAACATACTTTCCTATTCTGTTTCCCTTTGACTCGCCCCTCCATTCTTCCTCTTTTATTGTTGCCCTGCATGTCATGTCTTCGCTCTTCTTTCAATCCTTTCTCTACTCAAGGTAACATCTGTTGTTACAGTCACTGTTCCTCTGCAGGTGTGTGCTCTTGGGAAATAGTTCTTCCCCATCACTCCATCTCCATCTCTCTTTATGTATCTCCTTCTTTCCCTCAGCTGGAGGCTGGCAGCTGTCAGTCGTGTCAAGGTCTACGGTGATTTCCTCATTTCTCTCATTTCATCACTATGACATCGTCTATTCAGCCAAGACAAGATAAGATTATATGCTGTGCCTCAATGGGCAGGTGTCTCTGCATCTCAAGCAGCTACCAAACAGTTTCACATCAAGCACAAATAACCAAAAACTCCATGTGTCTAAACCTGTTAGTCAACTGGAGGATTTTGTTATCAGGTTCGTGTAAATCTGTTTATCTTAGCAAGCACAACTTCATAAATCCCATCATGAAAACCTTCTGGGTCACATGGTGGTGCAATGGTTGGTACTTTTACCCCACAATGACAAAACCTTAATACAATTGTAGTGAATATCTTTTTGAGTTTTTTTTCCAGGTACCTTCTGGTAACTAAAGCTTGTTCAGTTTGGTTGTGTGGTGATTAAAATGCCTTAAAGGGGTCATATTATCCAGCTTTCACACAAGCCTCGCTGGTCGAAAAAATTTTGTATTCACAGTTTATCGCCCCAAATCCAGCCTTTTCTTGATATTCATTCATTTGAATATTGGATCTGTGAGCTGCATTCAGAATCTGCTGTGTCTGTGTTAGCTGGACTGGCTCCGCCCACACATGCCCATCTTGGGAAGAGGAGGAAGTACTTCCTCTTGTGGTGCCATGTGCCAGAGCAGAGCTGTCTAATTGTGGAAGGGTCATAGGGAGGAACGACCTTGATTAGGATTGGCTAAACCCCCAATGACACTGTCTAAGTTTTGATTTCTGATTGGCTCAACACACTTTTTAAAAACTGAAACAAGCCAGGGAGAGAGATGACAGAAATACTTAATTTCTTGTTCGCCATTCCCATTTATAGGTTTACATATTACAGTTGGAAAACCATTAGGTCGATTTTGCATGATATGATCCCTTCAAGGTGTGAATAATTTTGCATGTCTTTAACAATTAACAGTGTAAGCGACAAACTGTACACTGGTGAATCACAAAATCACAACATAATGCTGAACCCTGAGCACCCACTCATCTGTAGTCCTCTCTTTTGACCCACTTGATGTTGAGCCCAAAGAGCATTAAAATGTATGTTTGTGATTTAATGTTTGTAACATAGTTACAAATGTTAGGACTCAAGCTTTCACTCTTGAATACATATTTCCATCTTAAATCTACGGTATATCTTACTTCAGGGGCCACAAACACCCCAATTTCATCTTGAATGGGACAGACGAGAAAAATAGTATAATTTCTTTAAAAATGATACGAATCTCAACAGAAAGCCAATTGTAATGGTACAATATTGTCTGCTGCAAAATACAGTAAAATGTCCAAAATAGTTCTCCTCTTGCTGTTGCATTATGGCGGCTTTTACAAACTCACCCTGACAGCATGGCTTTCAGGCTGGTTTGATAGCAACTAGGTAACTATCTTTCATGGCAGCATCACCAATATCTCAGCTCGGGTCTCAGGGTTGTGTTGTTTCCATTACTCTTAAAGTAGTTATTTTTTTAATCAACATTTTCCTTGAATTTTTTACAATTTTCTTGGTGGTTTTACAGGCCAGACTGAAACCTCTTGCAGGGCGGTTTCCACACCCCTGACTTGGGGTTTTTGTGTTTTTGTGCCCAAAAGAACTAGCAAAGAACAAGCAAATCCAAATTTCTGGGTTGAACTTGAAAAAAGGGGAGTCCTATTCTAATATAATGTGCCATTTTCTTTCATTTCACGACTGAAAAACTGACCTGGAGAAATATTTCTCGCCTACAAATTTAATAAAATAATCAGTGTGTGTCTGCCAGCTACACGGTGTGAGATGTTTTTCAGAGTGACTTTGTTGGGGAGAGAAGAAGTGGCTGTGTTTTAATTTAACTTTTATCTTTTTAATGCCAGAGTAATGCGAGAACACATTTAGTGCAGTGCTTTGACGTCATCCAGTGGGACTGGAGCCACAATGAGTAAAAACATTAAGCGCTGAACCGAAATCCTTTGAGGCTTTCCCACCTGCTCTGTCCATCGCACGCTCTCTAAATTTATCATTCACAACTTGACGTAATCTTCCCTCTCATTCTTGTTTTGTTTTCACATCCCCCTCTTATTTTGGGAAATTTCATCTCCCTCATTTATCTCCATGGCTGCTTTCCATCCTCTTGAAGCTACAGAAACAATGTGTCCCTGCAAACCAAATTAACACCCTCATCTGTCTTTCTGCCTCTCCATCCGTCTACTCCTTCTCATTTGGCTGTCCTTTCCCTCACTCCCCAAATCTCCCCCCATTAATTTTACGCTTTCACTCTCATTGTGCACGCACACCTAAAGCCGCACCATCATTATTTCCTCATTGCAGTTTGCATCTCGTCTTTTCTCTCACTCCTAATTCCTTAACACTTTGTTTTTCTTCTTTCTTTCTTTGTCCTGCTGGTTGGATCATTTGGCCACAGCCGATGGGCTCTTAAACTCCAGGTGTGCCGCACTGAATGATGACCACATGAAGACCACGTGTGACACACACACACACACACACACACACACACACACACACACACACACACACACACACACACACACACACACCCACACACACCCACACACACACACACACACACAAACACACACGCGCGCGCGCCACACACACTGCAGATGTTT
>OMNM01001374.1:0-14205 GCA_900302745.1 Parablennius parvicornis
CCTGACCGGGCGCGCTCCTGCGTGACAGACGGGGCGGGAGCGCGCAGTAAGGTCTGGGACCAAGGGTCACGAAGCTCCATAGAAAAAAGCTAACTGCCAACAAAGTGGAAAAATATCCCAACTAAACTCAGAATCAGTACAGATTCAGAACTAATTATAGGGATGCAGAATATTTACACAAACGATGAGAACAGAGAAACAAAAGCAAGACCGAGATGCATAATGACATGCAAAACAACATCCAAGGAACCACAAAACTAGTCATACACAAAGCAGCCACAGACTAACTCAATAGAGCTGCAAGTGCACAATCTGATCACGAACAAATATTCGAAGAAATAACAAAGAGATGAGTAATAACCAGCAAAATAAAGCACTAAAGTAAAACACAAAGCTCTCTGAACAACAAACGTCCTTCATAATGAGACTTTTTTTAAACACAATATTCGAGCAAAATAGGACAAAACAGAACATGACAGAAGTGTGAACAAACTGACTGCAAAATGGGCAAAGAACGCCTATGAGAAGACATGAAACAATCTGTAATGGCAATGAAAAGATGAAAAACGAGAAGAAAAACACAATAAAGTGACAAAAAAGAAAAACCAAAAAATTCACACACAGGTAAAATAACTAAAACACATATGGCATATTGTGTAATTGTTGTTTCGTGTACCGAATGAGGTGGAGGGTTTTTAAAAGGACTGAGGCACATTGAGCATTTGGCTGCCGAAGAAACACAAAATCGTCTGGCGCCATCTGCTGGCGTTTACACGTACGTGTACCCAAAAGATAGAATACTGTACTTTGACAATGATAGTACACTAATTATTTTTAACCACTTCAACAATGTCAATACGCTTTACATGTAGGTAGTATGGATTACTGTGAAACTGTCATACATAAGTACGCAAAGACATTGTTACACATTGTAAATACAAGTGGCTTAACAGAAGTTAATAGAAAAAAATAGTTAAAAGTATAAATGCCATCATTACAGCAACAGATGGAAACACTGCAATACATTTTCAGGGAGGACATCAGAAGGTGGCTAAAGTGACACCATGGCTGAGATTAAAAAAACGCTTTCAGTCCTTTTCAAAAATTCAACATCAAAGCAGTTCTATTGTTGTTGACATTTATTTTCCTGCAGGTGTTTCAGAGGTTTGGCCTCTCGTGTGTGTTCCTACCATAAGATAGTTCCTACTGTTGTTTTGCAAATGTATACCTTTTCAACCATGAGCTGACATTCGAGTCAACAAACTACCCTTATAGCAGAATTTTTCCCGCGTGGTACAGTTTCTCACCAGTGTGAGTTGTCATATGACACAACAAACTATTGTGTTGATGGAAACCTTCACCACATGGTTGGCATGATTACAACTAATCACTCGCGTTGATTTTCACGGGTGTTTTCAAAGCTGGTATATCAGTCAATCTTTTCCCACGTGGTTTTAACTAAAGGCTGCTGGTTTCTGAAATGATTGCCACGTCTTTTCCAAACATATATCCTTCCACCTATGTGGATTCACACATGTTTTGATTTCTGACTGATACCTGAAGATTTTTTCACACAGGTTACATTTTAAACACTTTTAATCTCTGCTAATATTATGCTGAGTCGCTCCTGAGCTCCAGCTTTGTGTGTCCATGTGAGTTTTCATGCCCAGTTTTTCTCTGACTTTGTCTCCCAGGTGCAAGAGAGTTCAGAGTGGAGCGGTTCACTGTTCGATTCTGGTTACTGTGGTCACTTTTTCAATAAGTAAGAATCAACATCAGTTTTCTGCTTCAGTTCAGGCTACTTTCTCTGATGGGTGATGCCGAGTTTCTCCTACTCCTCTGGTGTCAATTAGTCCAGACTGGATATTCTGTCTGTTGCAGAAGGATCCTCATCCTTGATACAATCATGTCTCATATGATCTCGATAGACAAAAAGACACCAGAAAAAAAAAGCCGGTTGTATAAAAAAATGTAATTGAAAAAAGGAGATTTTCACACACAGCACACACACACAAAGAAAAACAACCAGAACAAATAGAAACAACCAAACCAAAGAAAGATCAGGAGAGCACTCACCCAACATTTTATATGAATGGAAACAGTATGCACTTGAATTATACATAAATCTCGTGAACAAATGATTGTAAATTATTCAGGATTAGGGTTAGAAATAGTCCACACATTTGAAGCCATTCAGGATGTAAACACGTCTCTGGAATGATCTGCTTTATTTCAAATAATTTCACACCTGAATAAGATTTTCAAATAGGCACTATCCTTTCTGTAGATATATAGATTAGGTCATGTAAAAGAGAAGTCAGATAAAATCAACAAGAACTTAATTAAACTGGTGACTCAATAATGTTTTTTCCATTATCAGCTGTATGAACTGGAATAAGTTCTTAATCAGCAGACGATTTCAGAAGGAAGCAAATAATCTTCTGTGGTGATCCCTGATGTGAGAAGACAAAGAACAAGGACTTGTTGATCTAGTTTGTGACCTTTCTCATTAGAAGCAGTTGTTTATGTGTAAATACAGATTAAATCAGCACATGACATCCTTTACTGCACTGGGTCTATTTATATTCACTGGGCATCATGAAGATACTCAGCTCATAAATCGTCTTCAGTTTTTGCTGCTGATTTTTTTTTTTTAAATACCCCTTTTCCCCCCAAATTCTCAAGACGTTGCATCTAAAAGAAATAATATCACTACAAATTCTGAAATATTGGCAAAAATTGATCTCAGCAGTCTGTCTCAGCTTGGTACTTTTCAGTTAATATTGTGAATTATTTACAGGTTCATCATCATGGTTCCCTTATTTCAACTTTACTTTAAAGTAGGAGTGGAGATTTTAAAATGTTAAGAATCCCAGCTCATGCATTCTCATTCTATACAACAATGACAACAAAAATAATCTAATCTTCTGCATCATGTTAAGCTTTTGGTTGAACAGGTGTATAACCCAGGGATATCCTCATGTTTCTTCACCCTGTAGGAATCTGTCTGTTGAGCATCATCAGTTTGATGTCCTCTGTCATGCATATCTGCCAAAAATACCTGCGAGTATACGTACATGTAACTTACATATGTGAGTAAATCTAAATCACTGTAACAGAGAATTTTGATAAGGACTGTTTATTGAGGCCAAGTTAGTTTGATTTCAGATTTCCAGATGATGTTCAGCAGTTTGTGCAAAGGACATCCTTCTTGTATGACAGCATTTTGAGATTCCCTGTAATATTTCAGCAGTAAATCTTATACAGTGTGTCCTGAACGAGGACATCTTTATTATATTAGCTGAAATGTAAAGGAGCTGTCAAAGCACAGCTGTTTCATGACAGCCACGATGTTGAATTGCTGCCTCTTTCTGGTTGTCATCGCACATTACTCTGATTTCTCTCACCAAAACACTCCACCTCTAAAACTTGTGACCTCCGAGCCCACACGTGTCGAACTCCGGTCCTGGAGGGCCGCTATCCTGCATGTTTCCATGTCTACCTGCTTCAGTACAGCTGATTGCAATGAGCCTCATTCTGTTGAACTCAGCGATTGCACCATCATGACATTGAGGCATGGTAAAGAGGGAGACATGGAAAACATGCAGGGCTGTGGCCCTCCAGGAACTGAGTTTGACACCCCTGTCCTAGCCTCTTTGTATTTACAACACAAGATCAGATCATGCATTTCTGGTATTGGTGCACAGGCTTACCTGGATCTCTCTGAATCATTCATTCATAGTCGACAGATTAATCCAGCTCAGAAGCACTGGAGCCAGCTGGCTGTGTGTGAAGGCAGGACACACAGATCATCAGGTCAAGAGAGAAAGACAATCACACACTCTGTTGTTCACACTGATCACCAAATGCATGTTTGCTCATTTGGACTGTGAGAGGAAACACAGGGATGATGTGAAAAGTCCACACAGAAAACCTACAAAACCAACCAGGAAAAATGCCCCCCACACTGTCCACACATTCAGCTTGGATATAATCTTGATAAGAAACATGCTGTAGTCAAATTTTTTGAGTGAATGTACACAGTTACATCCCCCTTGTAGGAGTTTAATGTTTTATTGAAGCAGTGTGACTGTTTTCACTTTTGACCAAAGTCAGACATTCCTGCAACCTTCAATTCAACACATTTATACTGTGAAGCATTTTTTTAATCAAAATACTGTACATAAAGATGAAAAAGGTAGGAGACACTGTGGCTCACAGTAACAATACATTGAATGCTTCAGTGTAAATAAGCAACAAAATAATTAAAAAAATATATTGACATAAGCCTTTTTAAAACATCGACTACAGTCAGTTAGTTTTGCCTCTGAAGCATTTAACAATAAAAAGCTCACAGACAGTCACAAATAACAATATGGCATGAAATGAGTCAGAATACTCTGATAACACATTGTATTTATCATTTATCAAACAAGTTTTTATTGCTCACACAATTCAGAGTTGTGTCAATCTCTTAAAGATGAATGCGTGACGGCGTCATCGGCCAACATTTGTTAATAAACAGCGTCTCCTTTTAAACTGTTTTCTTATTTAAACTAATTCCATGACTGCACAGGAGCTGAAAGGCTTTAGGTAAAAGATTTCTGCTGTATCGGAGTCCTTCAGTGAAATCTATTGATCCAAGGCTACAAGGCAAACTGCAGTTTAGTGTGATACGAGTAAAAAGACATTTTTCTCAGATCCATCTCACAAACTATAAAATCAAACGAATGTACATGGTGGTTGCTGATCAACAGCCTGATTAAAGTAAAGAAATTCAAGTTATTTTTCAGCACCAGTGTTTCAGGACGATTACTTCTCACCCGTGTGACTTTTCATATGATATAACAAATATCCTTGTTGAATAAAACTCTTCCCACAGGTCTCACAAGTGTAAGGCTTCTCACCAGTGTGGGTTCTGATGTGAGTTTTTAGATTTGATGCTCGATTAAATCTTTTCCCACAGTTGTCACAGGGGTACGGCTTCTCACCTGTGTGGGTTTGTAGATGCATTTTGAGAATTGATGACTGTTGAAAACGTTTGCCGCAGGTGCTGCAAAGATACGGCCTCTCACCTGTGTGAGTCCTCATGTGGCTTTTCAGGTTTTCTGTACACACAGATCTTTTCCCACATAATTCGCATGAGCACAACTCCTCCCCTGTGTGAGTTGTCATGTGGCACAACAAGGAATTATTGTGTCTAAAACTTTGACCACATGTAACACAGGCGTACGGCTTGAAATCTTTATGAATTCTCAAGTGACTTTTCAAGTGCGATTTCTGAACGAATCTTTTCCAACATATTTTACAAGCGTATGGCTTCTCATCTGTGTGAGTCCTCATGTGGACAGACAAAGTATAGATATGTCTGAAACTTTTACCACATGTTTTTCAAGCATATGGCCTCTCACCCGTGTGGATCCTGTAATGCCTCTTCATCTGGGACATATCCTTAAAGGCTTTTCCGTAAATGCTACATTTGACACACTTCTCATCTGTGTCAGGATCACAAAGTCTCTCCGACGAGGGTGAAACTGGCTTCTGTTCTTGACGTCTCGCCGACAGCAAGTTCGCACTCTGGCTTCCTCTCTGAGCATCAGCTGCGATGGCATTGTGAGAAAGGTGCTGGTCACTGTGTAATTCTGGTTCACTGTCACTTTCCCCATTAGTCAGAGTCACCATTAAGGTTTCAGGCTCCTGCTTCGGTGCAAGCGGATCTCCCTCCTGACGGGTGACGAGCTCCTCCTGCTCCTCTTCAACGAGTTAACGTCCAGGTTCCTCTTTAATCTGTGGAGGTTGTTGCTCCTGCTGTTCAGGACAGGAGAGCTTCTCCTGGTTACAGGGCTACTGCTCACAGAAGACCTCCTCCTCCGATGCATGCTGCAGCGGTCGTTCTGAAGGGACAGAGGGTTAGCTTTATTACCCCAGAGGGGCAAGTTGATGCACAGCAGATAGTGGAACATACATAACAAACAAAACACTCATAAAATGTACATATAAATATCAACCTATGTGTGCAATATTAAATATGTATTTATTAATTTCATGGACAGTGTAGATTAATAAACATGGCTGTAAATATGCCGGAATTAGCCAAGAGGCTATTTTTCACCCGTAGTTCCGAAATCACTTCACACTCCCTTCACTTACATTTATGGGGCATAAAAACCAAAACCCACGATTCATGACGGTTTTGATCTTTTTTGGTGGTTAATGGATTATCATAGCGTGACATGGGACAGGGGGTTTCTTCAGTTTTGTCTGAGGCCTCTAATGGATTAAAAACAGATCACAGCAGCCTTTAGATATAATTCTGAAAAAAACATGGATCAAATTTCACTAATTTGAAAATAAAATAAAATAAAGTATTCAGCTTGGCACTGGAGTTGTGTAAATATTTGGACCATGGTCTTCTTAATTTGATTCATTTTGTTTTATTTTCATTTGGAACACCAAAAATAAACAAAATAATGAATACAATGAAAACTTAACATGCTTGATAAGGAGAAGGAGGACGCATAAGGTTAATAAATCTCCCTCTTTTCCTTTAAACTTGTTTGCATTCTGTGAATTTTTTTTTACACCAATCACACACCCACAAACTTAAATAAAAACAAAAGCAAGCCAAAAAAAGTAAGCAACAAGTAAATGAACTGATAAATAAGCCTAATGTAAAAGTACTTATTGCATATTTCGTTCTTGTCCCTGGTGTTTGTCCTTAGATGGAAAAATCTAAAGACTCCCAAAATAAATTAGATGATATATTGCAGTTGAACCTCAGTGGAGTGATGTACATGACAGTGAAGCAAGTCTTTTGCATACAAAATCTAGATCTATATCAGATTTTTAAAGAGCTTTGGGATTTTTATACAGAACTATGATTCATGTCTATAACACTGAGCCAACACATGTTGGCTATTAAGGCCAGTGGATTCATCCATCCATATATCTTATATAACGGTGCCCTTCAACTTTTCCTCTTGTGGGGTTAAAGTTTATATATGACAATGACGAAAAAGGCAGAGGCCACCCCAGACATCAACCGAAAGACTGGAAATTTTTTTTAAATAAGAATGACATGTCGCACCCATCTGAAAAGTTGTACAGATATTCAGGCTCACTATGTGTGTGTGGACAATACTTTTAATGTGCAGATTTTAATTTAAATATATGTCCTCTTCTCTCCAACTGACAGTACACTACACTCATGATGGGTCCGACTGAATGTAAAGAAGCAAATCATGATGGGTCCGACTGAATGTAAAGAAGCAAATCATTTCAAATTCAAAAGATAGATAGTTTCACCTGAGTCAGACAGTTAACTTTAAGTAAATACAAGTTGTTCAACAAAACACCTGCGTTAAAATAAATGATCATTCATCTGTCATTGGGATAATAGATGCGTCTGATTGCCTCAATAAAACGCTTATAGTGGCACAGACCTGCTCCGGTTGTCTGTGTTTCAGGTTTCCAGATGTTTTCCAGCTGCCTGCGCTGACGATCAATCTCCTTCTCGTACTGGATGATAGTTTGTTCAAACACTGAGAATATTTCCGCAGCAGCCGCAGTAAGTCGCTCGCTGATAAAGTCTCTCAAATGGCGAGCAGAGGACATTGTTGTATGAGGACGATCCGGGCTGCTCACACGCCCACAAAGCTCACACAGCTGGCTCAGAGAGTGCTTCCTCATTGTTTACTTCCGCAACGGAGTCACGTGCCACCTTGCGTCATTTCCTTCGCTCGCTCTCTCTCTGTCTGGCTGTCTGTTTGTCTCTCTCTCATTTATGTTTTTTCCTTTAGAATTTCACTACAAATTTTATTCTCTCGTCTATGTGGTCCGTCAAACATCCAATATGTAAATTATTTTGCATCTAAGTAAATGAACTGAGGTTGAAGATTCTTGTTTTCAATAATTACTGTGAATCTATCAGTTTTAATGATCGACAATCAAAAAAAAAATCTTCATATCAAAAGGTACAGCCGCATATACACCGATATATTTGGTGACAGGGTGTGTAGCGGTTAGTGCTCTCATTTCATGGTGAGAAGATTGAGGGTTTGAGTTTGCATGTTCACTCTGGACATGTGTAGAAATTATCTCCCCTGTGTTTGTGAATATCTGCCTCTCTGTGTTGTGATAGACAGAGTTATCTGGTCAACCTAAGTTGAATAAAGCCTTAAAACTCATGCAGTTGACTATAAACACTACAAAAGTATCAAAAAACCTGAAATTATGCAAATCAAAGACAACCTGGGATAACATATTGTGTTTACTATATACATCCAAATATGTTTATCACGATTTGCTTTGGTTCCATGCAACAAATCTGATCAGATTCAACAACATCATTCAAATCTTGTCTGGAAGTTGATGTACTACCTGTACAGACTGTTCTGCGTCAGTCTTCATGAGAATGAAGCAATGGGCTCCAGGTATGTACATGTGTGTATGGGTTTGTGGGTGTGTTACTGGAGCAAAGACTAAATTAATTATGAAAACACCTCATACATTCACAACAAGTCAGTACCTGGTTTCAGTGAACGCGTCCAACACACACACGACGGGATCAACCTGTATTCAAGACACCTTCATCTTGTTCCTTTTTGACAAAACCACCGGTTCATGTAAGTACCTGGAGCTCAGATGGCTTCCTAAATCTTTCACTAACAGCATTACAAAAACAAACTGTAATATTGTTTAAGATTACTGTAAGATTATTCTGAAGTCACTTAGAACTGCAGTAACACTGTGATGTATTGTATAAATGTAATATAACCCCCGCATCTGTTGTTAAAACTGTATTCTAACAACTTGTTAGGTTGCCTTTTTATGATTGTCTGTCTTTTCCATAGAGAGTGAGAATGCAGATTTTTGTGAAAACACTGACTGGTAAAACTATCACTCTTGAGGTGGAGCCCAGCGACACCATTGAGAATGTAAAAGCCAAAATCCAAGACAAAGAAGGTACTGACTAAAGTTTTCTCTCAAAACACTGATGTTTTTGTGCAATGGTTAAATATGCTTTTTCTATTTGTCTTATTCATCTGTTTTTTTGATGGGCTTCCTATAAATGCAAGTGTCAAATAGGCAGATGTTGTTATTTGTAATTTTGATTTAAAACAAAAACCACAGTGAAACAAATCAGACCACAAAGTGTGACAGCAGAGAGTGGATCCATGTTGAAATATGTAGATGTGCCTTATTGTCACACCAGTTTTACCACCTGAATTACTCTACACTGTCTTTTTGAAACACACACCCAAAACAAGTTTTCAGTTGTTTTTAAATTTTTGTCAACTTTTAAAAACTTTTTTTTAAATTCCATTATCTCATTCAAAGAAATCTTTTCCTAAGACCCAAGACTTTATGCCTTTCTCTACATTTCTTATGCAATGTAAAAAAAACCTGCCAAATTCAATCCTCTATTTTATTGTACTGATGTGTTATTGCAAATCTTTTCCCCAAACTTATCAGATTCTAGTCAAACAGTTCTAAAAAGTTAAATAGAAAACTTAATTTTCCCCATAAATCATAGAAAGATGACCTTAAGATTTATTACACAAAGTGGAAAATGTAAAGCCTTTTTTGTATTATTATTTTAGTTTATAAATCAAGGAGATAAAATGTAAAATTCCGTGAATATAAAATCAGGTTTTTCTTCATATGTTTTTTTAACTAAAGGATTTAACTGATTTTTTTATTTTTATTTTAGGTTAAAACTTTGAGATCAGCTTTATTCCAGTGTGTTTGATGACAATATTTCCATACTTTAAAGTTAGATGCATCTGTTATGTGCACTTTGCGGAGACGAACACACCACAGTAACGCATTGTCTTATTATTTTTTCAAATTCTATAAACCCTATAAGCAATGCCAAATTCAATGTTTATTTTATTTTTTTTTTATTATTCATGTAGTATTATGTAACTTTCAAAGACACCTCATTGATAGTTTGGGAGAAATAATAAAAACAAGTCATCACCCACAGTCGTCTGGGATCTGATGCAGAACTTAGTAACCCTGTGTCATGTGATCTAGTATACAAGATAAATTAATGTTTTCACGTAAGTCTCTATATGTTTGTTTTTTCCCCCAGGTATCCCTCCTGATCAGCAGCGTCTCATCTTTGCTGGGAAACAGCTGGAGGATGGACGCACCTTGTCAGATTATAACATCCAGAAGGGTGCGTTAAACTACCACAGGGGTAAATATGTGTCACAATATACCTTTTCAGTAGGGTTATTTGATGTTCGCTTTGTTATTCTCCTCAGAGTCCACTCTCCACCTTGTCCTACGTCTGAGAGGCGGCATCATCGAGCCGTCCATGAGAATGCTGGCTCAGAAGTACAACTGTGACAAGATGGTCTGCCGCAAGTATGTACACAAGCTCCCCTCACCAAGTAAAACCATAGCTGGTATCGCCGGTACTGATACAGCCACATTAAGATGATGATCACATGTGGAAGAAGAAGTCATGCCAACCAACAGGAATTAAGACATAAATACCATAACTTCAAATATTAGTATGGTAACTACAATGTAAATATCAATATTTTAACACGAGAACAGATCCAAAAAACAGATGGACATGCTATTAATGTTTTTGGTATTGATCTGCACATGTATAGAATTTATTCTCAGGTTTGGAAGAGAATATGTGAAAAGTCTGAACAGCCGTAGAAACCAGTTTCACTGAGTGCTGAGAGCAAACTACGAGCTTCAGGCACAATTTTGTCAGTTTCCACAGGACAAAGCAGATGAAATGTGTCACTCATTCCACAGTTTTTGAATACTTTTGACTGAAAGGTTACAAATTATAATTCGCTCTTTCACTGACATGAACAGAAAGCAGGTGTGATCTCACTAAATTCCAAAATGATGAAATGAGTAGATCTGAAACAGTGAGGAGCCTGACTTTGTTTTCTGTGTTTTTCACTGTAGTGTTGAGCAGCATTTACTTTCAAAGCTTTAACTTCCTGATATTCTCAAGGAAGGCGATCAGAGGTGTAAGCGTTGTGATCTAAAAGTGTGTTTGATCAGGTGTTACGCTCGTCTGCATTCACGCGCCACCAACTGCCGCAAGAAGAAGTGTGGACACTGCAGCAACCTGAGGCCCAAGAAGAAGCTGAAGTAAAGCGCCAAATTCACTGAATATTGTCAATAAACCATTTTGACAGGAAGTCTGTGGACAGCTGTTTTCCTCCATTTAGTTTCTTTATTTTTTAAATTTGTAATTGTTTTTGTTTTTTTATATTAAGAAAACATTGGAAGCCCATATGTTCTCCCAAACATGCACAAAAAGTCCCATATCAGCAGGCGTTTTAGTAACTTATAAAAGTATTCCAATCTATTTGCATTTGCTTTAGAATTTAAGAACTTTTATAGAGACTTAATATCATTTTGATTTTAATTTAAAAAGGGAATATTACATGTATGTAATGTAAATTTATTTAGTTCATTGTTTCTCAGTTCCTCCGCTCTGCATATTGTTGGAGTTTATCCTGCCGACCCTATAACATAACTTATTTTAACCAGGTGAGTTGGAGAGACACTTAACTCATGCAGTGGATTGATCAGCGCTGGTTTATCACAGTGACACTGTGTGATCCACATGTCTGGCTTCACACAGATTTTACACCAGATGTGGTAAATGATCAAAACCATTCTTGTGGATGGAAATTGCATCATCCAGGGCAATAAAAGATGCTTGAGAGCAGATACAACAATGACATACATTTAGAAGAAGAAAAGGTGTTAAAGGAGAAACAAACAGGGGCAGATGTTGTTGTAGTTGGAAATCCTATTGTTGGATGATTTGTCTATTACACAAAATGATTCATGATGTTAGCAAGGTCACCATCATTCAGTAGCTTCTTAAAAAAAAAAAAAAAAAAAGGGTATACAGACCAAAAAATTATATTTCATCAGTTTGAGGGCTCCGTCTGTGATCAAGTTAGATTTTTTTTTTCCACAGAAAAAAAGATTTAAGTTCTCATGTGTGATCTGTAAAAGCATTGACAATAGATCTCAGCGTGGCGGCTTTGGTTCAATGTTCAGTGCCGTCATCACACAGCGAGGACGTGCAGGCTGGGGCGGCATTGAACCTTGAATCACTGATACAATCATTCAAAGTAAATTCATAAACACCTTGGTTATAAGAAGCATTCAAACGCAACAGACTGCATCTGAGTTTTGCCTTTATTTCCAAACCATCAAGAAATCAGCTCAGTTTGAGACACAGAGCCTGTAGTCTGTAAAATAGAGTAGTAAGGCTTGAAAAAAAAGTACAGCATTATAGACCAGGTTGAACAAGACAGCTCGTGAGATTAAAATGGCATCTTTCCCCACACGGTGATATGACTGCTGCTGTCAAGGCCTGTGGCTTATTGTCCACAGCTAAAGGAAATGTGCTGAAAAATAATAGAAGGCAGAAAACGTATCCTATAATTCTTTGAAATACATCACACCATTCGGAGCAATGTGGAGCGATCATGATGAGACTTCAGTCAGTAAATTTTTCTAAGATTATGATCTAACCTCACTTATCTTAAAGCTGCTATATTATGTGATCAATTTAACTTTTTAATTTTAACGGTCCTAACTTAGCATTACTGATTCATATCACACAGGTAAGAAAATCCTATTTATCCGTATTTTAACTGCTTCTTAGACCTACAAACATGAACTTAAAAGTTATAGCAGTTTACTGAATAATTAAAGCTTTCTTATGATCCTACATGATGATGCAACAACAAGCAAATAACTTTATTGCCAACTCCGCCCCTCACATTTGATCTTTGGCGTCATTATCAAGAGTCACTCTCTTCAATTCTCTCTGCCCTCTTGACTCACACACCGAGATCATTGGTAATATCACAGCTTGATCCTGTTTAAAATCTGTCCGTGGTCCTGAATGACATTACAGCAGCTGTGTTATGCACGGACGAAGACAAAGCCACGAGGTCCCCCGCCCCCAAATAAATCCAACGTCATAGAATTCAAAGTCACTAATGATGATCTTGTATGCAGGGAGTTTGCTGAGCTGACAAACTACAAGGCCTTGTGTCATTCATACTGACATACTGCATTGTCACTGTGTACAAAAATCAAACCACAAGCACCAGATACTAACATGAAAATGTTTAGCGTCGATTAAGCACTTACCTTAAGGTGGGTTTATTGCATTGAACGTTACCCTTGACAGCAACGTGAAGCGTTACCTTAGAACTACCAAGTTTATGCTAGAGCCCACACCTACATGTTGCTGTCGGACAGAAAACCAGCCAACGATCCTGCAGCCGAGGTGTGTTTGTGCTTGAGGAGGTCTGGGATCAGCTCCACTGTGTAATTTTTTTTTTTTTCTTCCTTTATCATCATCTTCTTGGCTTCCCGCACATGTCTCTCCTTATTTGTCGATGAGTTTCACCATGCTCTGGCGGAGGTCATTAAGGTCAAAGATCTTGATGTCCAGAATTTCTATGGCCCTTTGGATCTCAGTGTCCATGCGGTCTCGGTCCTCCAGAGAGTTACTCAGGTTCTGCTCAGTGTTCTGGATGCGGCGCTCCAACTCTGAATTTCGCATCTCCAGCTCCTGCTTTTCAAAAAAGGACGAAAGAAAGAAAGAAAAGCAGTGAAAAGCAGAGGTGGTAAATAAAGGAGTATCTGTACTTTTGTGAAAGCTCAGTAAAAGTTTTGGTACTTCAATTTAAGTCAGGAATGTGTGCTTTTGGGAAGGCTGTTGAAAAGGTAGAACGGCCTTCACATAACTCGGAGTTAGTTTAAAAACCGATTCACTGAAGAAACATCTTGTTTGCTATATGAATATTTGAAATGAAGTATTGCAAGGTTCCCTACCCGTAATCTGTGGATGGCCTCGTCTCTGTCGTGTTCCATCTCGTGGTAATCTGCTTTCTTGCTTTGCAAAATGTGAATTTCCTGGAAACACATGAAATGCATCAGATGACGATGCTGACATGTGGTGTGTTCTTTTGTTCTCCAGTATAGAGAAATCAATCATCGTCAGCGATCAATAAAAGTATCATCCAACCTCATCTTTGGCCTTCAGGAGAGCTTCCAGCTCCTCCAGGGACTGAGTCAGCTCATCCTTCAGCAGGTCGCTGGGTCCTTGACCCACATGAGCCTCCAGGTCAGCCACCTCACAAAACAAACAGGAAGACATATTGTTTGGAGGACATAATCTTACAC
>OMNM01001375.1:0-14357 GCA_900302745.1 Parablennius parvicornis
TATCCCTCCTTGCCTCTCTCTCTCTCTCTCTCTCTCTCTCTCTCTCTCTCTCTCTCTCTCTCTCTGTCTCTCTCTCTCTCTCTCTGTCTCTCTCTCTCTCTCTCTCAGAATAGAGTTGTATGTGGTCTGCTGCAGTTGAATGGAGAACCCCTACAAAACCAAGGCCTGTTTTCCCTCCACTATCCTCTCACCCCAACCTGAATAGCAGAGTTTTTCCTTTCCTTCCATTTGTTGGGTTTCTCTCTGTAAAAAGCATCTAGAAATGACGGTGTTATATTTGGGGCTATATAAATAAAGTTCCATTGAATTAAACCATACATAAAGCAACATTTCTCTGCCAACAGACAAGAAAGTTTATTTAGCTATTGTTTATCACCATGAACAGTAATGTTTACTTTGTGAACATTTCAGAGACACATACTGCAAAATTGTGTTAATCATTCATTACTTTAAAGAGTCACAATATTACAAAGCAAACAGTGGACTCGTTCTACACATCCAACATAGAAATAATAAAACTTCTACAGGAACTTCACTTCACTGCATCACTTCAAAAAGTGAAACTGTGATTAATTTCAAGGAGCAATTTTCAACTCAATCATACTTCCAAATATGACTTAAAGGGCTTAAAAACCCGTATAAAAAGAAGAATAAGGTAATAGTTTTATTAAGATAAAGGTAATACATAGGTAAAGTCTATTGGAGGTTTCATATTGTACTAGTTAATCTGAGATGAATTTGGGCCAGAGACCATTCAAAGCTTTATAGATCAGAAGTCTGATTTTGTCACAAGTTGCACTTGTTTTCTTTCGGCCATTTTTAATTCAAGATGTGTTGTTTTAAACATACTACATTCTCTGATACTGATACAGCAATGATGATACAGCACAGAAAATAACATGGCTGGTCTGTCTGATCCTTTCATTGTGAGGGCACGGTGCTTGTTCAGTGGTCCGTCATGAACTTTGAATTCTTGCAACCAAAGTATATTTAGGGAACTTACAGTTCTTACTTATTGTTAACCTGCCTCAAGCAGTTTAACAAAAATTCTGATCACACAAAAGCTGAAAAGAAGCTTATGCTTCTTCAGCCGATGCACATGTACAGTCAAAATGTTTGAGTACTTTAAAGATCAAAGTGTCACTTTCCCACAATCTGTTTTCATTGACTGGACTGAAGGGTCTCGAAATCCTGACCATAATTGGCTTAATTGGGGGCGTTATCTTCCCCACCAGCACTGGTTATATCCAATAGCTAACCAAATTACATTTGGCGAAGGCATGGGATTTAAAAAACTTATCTTATCTAAGCAGCCTGAACATGTTCTGTTCTGCCTTCAATCTTCACATGTTGCATCACAGTCCCGTCGTCATCAGACTACTCAGGCGTTGTTCCACTTTAGGATATGGACGTGGCCATGCTACAAACTTTAATATTCGCCATCAAATGAGAAGTGAACTGTAAAATACCTAACAAAACTCTCAGTCTTCCTCCCGGTCATTCTCAACTTCAATCTTCCTTTTCCTCTCTCTGCAACATTGTCGTAAAATAAAAAAAAAGGTGCTCATCTGTGGTTTTTTACAGTGTTAATTTCCTGGTTGAAGGGCCGCACAGTGGCACAGTGCTTAGTGGTCTCGCTTCACATCCACAAGGTCATGGGTTAAAGCATGACCAGGGTCTTTCTGTGTGGTTTGCATGTTCTCCCCGTGTGTACGCGTGGGTTTCCTCTCATTTCTTCCCACAGTCCAAAAACATGCACATGAAGTCAATTGGTGATCACCTGGGTGTGATTCTATATGTGTATGGGAAAGAAGATGGATGGGTGGACTTGCTGGTTGAAGTGGTAACAATTACCATTGAGGTATTTCACCATATCAGTGCTTTGAAATGGTAAACATTCTACTTTATGTCAGATTTTTGTGTCTTATGCAGAGAACCATGTTCAGTGCATTTAAAAGGAGCTGTTTTGATTTGCAAAATGTGTGTAAAGCAGAAAATGTGTTTAGTTTTGAAAACAGCTTTAACTATAAATGCAACTATGTGGTGTGTGAAAATGGGAAGTCCAAGAGGCATGTGTGTGTGTGTGCGTGCACGCGTGTGTGTGTGTGTGTGTGTGTGTGTGTGAGTGTGTAACTAAATATTAACAACCAACAAGCACTCTGGTCAATATATTTATGAAAGAAAAACAGTTGCAATATCTGATGATTTATGAGTGTTACATGGCTCATCCTTCCATAAAGACTTTCACTGATCTACGTAGAGCTTTAGAACAACACAGAGTTTCAGACACTTTGAAGCAGTTGTGTCTAAAATATGGTCTATAATGAATTGGGACGCGAGAATTGCTAATATCATATGAAACTTGACTGTATTGTATTTTGAGATTTAACATGGTCTTCAAAATAAGAGCTCGGCAATAAAACAAGGCTAATTTAAAACTAAATGTTCCTGATGGCGACCAAATAAAATTAAATCAACTGAACTGAACTGAAAGCATGGTGTTGTCTTCACACAGGAGAAAGTACAAGTTTAGATGAGTATAAATTAACTACTGGTCCTCAAAATATGAAACAAAGCATTGTTATAGAAGTTCTCGCTTGATCAACAAAACAGGACAATGATTGTATTAGTGTGGCAGCTGTATTTGTTAAGCGTCAGTCAGAAGGCCCAAAACAGCAACTGCTTCAATCTCGACCAGTCCACCCTAAAAAGAAAGAAAGACCACCAGCTTAGTGAGGATAACGTTCTTCCTGTTGTTGGGTTCAAACCAAAGTGCTATTTGCTGGGTGGGATACAACCCACTCCTTCATCTGTGCTCTTCACATTCTACGGCAGGGGAATGATAATCTCTGTCCCTTGCTTACAGGTTAAAGCCATTTCACCATCAAACCAAATAGATGCATTTTAAAGTTTCCATATTACACAGTTTTCAACAAGTTCACGGAGGTGTCAGAGGTCCAACAACATTGTATTCCAAGAGTATTTCCCCAAATCCAGAATTGGTCCTGAATTTCATCATCAAAAAGTTCCTCTACTGAGAACAGGCTGTTTCTGTGTCTGTACAATGAGCTGTGTCGGTTCACGTGTACTCCAGACACCTCTCAGGGAAGTTATCAGTGTTGTGAGATTGCGTTCCAGTATCATGTGCTCATGTTTACAGTGGATTTATCGCTATGGCTGACAAAAACACTGGAATCTCACTCAGAAGGAGAAGCCCCTGAAGAAAGTCAGACTCTGGGGCTGCAGCGAGACGTTTCAGATTGGTTAGTTAAAAAATATTGTGCGTCTGAATATGTGACATAGATTGTTTGTATGTGTTGCTGCAGTTACTACCAAGTAGCCAACACTAGCTCCTCACTGAGGATAACAATTACAATTTTGCACATAACACTGAATTTATTCAGTATATGCGTTATCTTTGTACGGAGGGTTAAAGTGAGTATCCACTACCAGAGGGAGTGGTTGTTTCCCTGCATGACATAATGAAGAGAAAATGGCTGAATTTCCTGTTTGAGCACAAATTAGCTATAAAGTAGAGCAAGCAAGTGAGGGAGATCACAGACTTTCTGCACTTCTGGGGCCTCATACAAAGGCTGTGGAGACCCATATTACTATGTGACAAAAGCAGAGCTTCAACCTTTCACACATTGAGGCTGACAGTCCTAAAACTATCATATTCAATTTATAGAAAAATCTTGACCTGCAAAGCTCTGTGTTTTAATAAAATTCTTATTTGCATGCTCTATTTGTGGCTGTTTTATCTGTTTCCCTCACATTTGTCTGAAATATTGGCGTTTTTGCTTTGATTAAAAATGGCACTCTGGTGGGAACCCTCAAGGAATCATGGAAAAGTCATTTAATCAAAAAAAAGTCATTTAAGCAAAAATCATTTAGAAGAACTCACTCTGGGAAGAGCAGCAACCTGGTAGGCAGCTCTGGCTGGGTAGTTGGTGCTGAAAACTACAGACAACACAAACATTACATGCATCAGACAAATCCGTGTTGGTAATGACAGTGAGCTAAAAAGTACCACATCCGGATTACAAACATCCAGAGCCCCTGGGACCTCCACCTCACCTTTTCTTGACACGTTAAACATTTCCTCAGGGTAAACTGTTGCTGCTCAAGAAAGGTAACTAAAACCATGTCACATGAAAGCACATTAAATAAATCCAAAGAACAATATTACAATAATATGGTTAAAGTACTAAGTGAACACACTGTGGGGGGTAACACTAACAGTCCTCCATAGTTCCAGTCAGGAAAAATAATTATTTTCATTTATACAGTTTGCAACTTTCATGAAGCTTTTACGTTGAGGTTTGTTGTGCAATAGGAATTTGTATTCACATTATAACAAATTCACTGTTGTTGTTTTTTTCCTTTCTAAAAGTCAGAGCTAAAACTCACAAATTGCTGTTTAACCTACTAAATGCTCTCCTCTGCTTTAGCTTTTGGGTTGTAAATTGGCTCCTCCTGAAATGTCACAAAAATGTTTTGTATCCAAGGTTATAGTCAATCAAAAGTGATTTGGGAGCGTTTCTGCTCTGTCCATTTGCCCTTCAAGCTACAATGAAATAAAATATGAATAAACAGTTGGATTTCTTGATGTGAATCTGTCCTGCATCTGAATTATTCCTGATCATGATTCACTATGAACCTGTTGCCACCAATAAGTCACCGGAGACTCCAGGGGCAGCCAAAGCTCTGTAGATAAACTGGACAATCCTCTGCACATGGACAATGGAGGAGAACGAGGGACATATTATTGCAACTGTTGAGCTTGATAAAAATATTTTTTGTAAAAACAAAAAAAAAAACACATTCAAATGCATCAGAACATTTTTCCATGTCTGGATCCAGCCTTTTTAATTAGTCACATCATTAAAAAAGAAGGTTTCTACAAAGACAGAATCATTCAAAGTGTTTGTGTTTTACAAAAGGTTGACAGAAAACGTGTGATTTTAAAAAATAACACTCCTGGCAGCATGCAAGGTTTTGCACTGTGCTGTCATCCAGTGGCTAACTCTGGATTGCAAGTGAAAGCCGACTCATAAAGTGAGTCTTACTCACACTGTTTGTAAACATCGTTGACGCTTGTGAAGTCGTTCATGTCGGCTAAGAGCACCGTGGTTTTGACAACTGAGAGAAATGACACAGAATTTGTTTTAGTGCACAATGAGGAGGGACAATATTAACACGAATCATTTAAAGACTTCCTCACCATTTTCATAGGAGCAGCCAGCAGCCTTAAGGATTTCACCCATATTGACAAGAGCCTGGAAGGAGAGTCAAGTAGTAATAGTGTGAGAAATATTTAAATTCTAAGCTTTTTACTGTGTAAAGCACTTTGTATTGCATTCTTTTGAATGAAAAACACCTAACCGACCCTTCATTTTCTCTTTTTCCTAACCCACCAAGGACAGCAGAAACTCTCCTCCTCTGAGCCTGATTTCACATTTCTTCCTTTTAAAAGAGAGTTTTTACTTCCCACCACCCTCTCTGCTTGCTCATGTGAAATTGTTGGGTTGTTGTCAGTAAAAATGCATCGAGATGACTTTGTTGAATCGACTGATCTCATTGTTCTTGGGATTTCACCTGTCTGGCTTGAGCCTGAACGCCACCGTCCACCAGCTGCCCGCTGACTGGATCCATCCCGAGCTGTCCCGATATGTACATGGTCCGATCCACCACCACCGCTTGGCTGGAGGACACACAAAGCAACGGGTAAAAAAAACAAACAAAAAAAAACTGGGTTTTATACCTGTATTTGATTTTGACTGGTACGAAATTAGAATTAATTATAGTCACAGCCTTTCTTGATTTGGGGTCTAATAATCTGCAATTCTAATGTAATTTCAAAAGTGTTGAGACAATGTACATAACTGAAATACCAAAGACCGTTAATAACAAAAGGGAGATTGCTCCTCCACAGGAGTGCTGCCGTGTTTGTTATTTGACTGCATTCAAGAATATATTTAGCATTTTTGGAGACATCAATGGAAATTAAATGGGAGACCTTTTTAACTGTTACGTGTAATTGGCTCTCAGAGTTTATTAAGACTTAACAAAGTGTTCGGTTCTCTGTTTAAACATATACACACTGTATATATGTATCCCTGTGTTATTGTGAACATTTTTCACTCTCATGGGGTAAACTGACCCAGGGCTACCGTTGTCTTTCCAAACTGCTGTGAAACAGAGTAGCTGAATAGAGCCTTCACTTCCAGGAATAAATAAAGATTAGCTTCAGAGATAGAAATGGGCTCCCTCCCGTTCAGAAAACAGCTTTAGCAATATGCAATACTATTGCAATATGAAAACACAATACAGCTGCTGGTGAACTGGTCAGCCTCTGGTCCTCATCTTCCACCAATAGAAAACAATATAAATGGGGAAACTCCAGCAAAAATCACTCAGAACTTGCATATCATTGCTTCTCGGATTGTGTTTCAACATTAAAACATCATTCTAACCATTTTAGACCTGGGGTTGTAATTTCTTCTCTGTTATTGTCACACATAATGTGGTTTGAGTCCATGTGGGCTATCTGTAATGTTACAGATCATGTCTGCAGGTAAAGAGATATGGTGAGCGCAATTGTTGCACAAAATTTTGCAAATTTACTGTCGACAGTCACACAAGAATGTCAATATCTTATTTAACTTATTTCAGCATTTAATGTTGAATTACGTTATTAAGAAATAAGTAAGTTTAGTAAGTAAGTAAGTAAAAAAATAAGTAATTGTGTATGGTTGTAATGTTGAACATTTACAACCATACATGGTGGCAACAAGCCAGAAGTCAGAAGCAGAAAAGCACTAAATCAACATCTGAAAAAGTGCTAGTTAGTAATACAGATGCTATTAAAAAAAGGTGTCATATGGTCAAATTAGAGTCAAAGAAGCGAAATCCCTGAAAAAATACAGTTTACTTAAGTATCATCATTTTTCTGAGCTCCCCTAGTGAACACAATGAAACGAAAAGGCGGATGAATTAACAAAAAAAAAGAACTGTCTGCATGAAAATCTGATCATGCAGTGAAAACATAAAAAAAAAAAGACTGAATGGAAATAACATTTGAGTGGTGGGCTCATTAAAGGGGGACATAGAGTCCCATCATCACAGTGCAGATGATGGTACTGTATCACAACCCGTGATAAACATGTCCACAATATTTCTCTCTTTCCTGGGATAATTTACCCAGACACACGCGATCCTGACAACTATTAACAAGAAGCAGCTTAACAGCTCACTAGTTCAAGCCAGGGTTTTCCCCTCAGGATCGGTGTGTGTTCACACGAAATGGGCGGAGTTTGCAGCATCTTAGTCAGCAGATTATTGAAGGATCAATCATTCTCTGAGAATATGAAGAATTAGAACAAATCCACCGGGTTAAAAGCAACACTGCTGACACGTCCAAAGCCACAAATTTTAACTGGTTTCTGCGTGACTTCATGAGATTATATTGATTTTAATTCATCCGACAATATAAACGGAGAGCATAGCCTTCTGCTCTTTCTATTTCACTTTATTACAGCAGAAATGTGTCGGGCAGATACTTCCTCACTGCTCTTCTTTTAGTTTAGATTTCCCACCCAGTTGTTTTGAGGCTGAGTATCCTCCGTGGGAGTGTGTTTTGTGTTGGAATATCAAATCATCACAATGACTGCATGAGTTGTTCTGTGTTCCATAAATTCATGTTTCTGCAGTTCTGTCAGCGTGACCATTATTATTTATCTCATTATCACAGATTAACCCTTGTGGAGCTAAACAGACTTGGAACAAGTCAAGAACGAAAACATTCCTCAAAGCCTAAGTGCCGAGGATTTATTCCACTATGTAAAAAAGTTTGCTCTGAATACTTTCTCATCTCATCTCCAGTGCAGCTCAGCTCTGAAAAAGTGCACCAATCGCGACAATTTAAGAATGGACAGGTCATTTTCCAAGAGATCTGCTTGGTCAGGAGGTGGAGCTGTTGCACTCATTGTGATCTTATTGTGAATGTAACTTGCTTGAGAGCAGGTTAGACATTCAGGCCCCTTTCACACGACAACGAATATGAGTGTATCTGCAAAACTTTCTTCACTTTTAGGGGGTCCGTTTTCATGACACCGGTGTGCGGATCCACTCTATCCGCTA
The DNA here is from genome assembly GCA_900302745.1 of Parablennius parvicornis. Lineage (NCBI taxonomy): Eukaryota > Metazoa > Chordata > Actinopteri > Blenniiformes > Blenniidae > Parablennius > Parablennius parvicornis. Next base: position 8,143 of record OMNM01001375.1, read on the forward strand.
CGTTTTTACACCGGCTCCCAGTGGAACGATTCGCTCACCAGTACATAAATCCTCCTGCAGACTGCCACGAGGGGACAAAACACTGTTACTGTGCATGCGCATATCTCCATCCTCTTCTCTCGTTGAAAATAATTCCTTCTACTAATGCACCTGTATACAAACATGGCAGCCCTGCAGTGCTATGGCTCGCTGTGGGTATTCTGGTTTTATCGTTCATATTGGTAGTTTAATAGTTGAAACTCTCCCCTGATAGCATCTGATTAATCATTAGCCCATGCCAATGTCGGGATCTCTCGATTTTTGTTCATCTTTATAGCATGTTGTTCTCTGCACATGTCTGTGTGGTTTCATTACAAAAACATGCAACAGTGCCCTCCCGTGGCTGAGTATTCTAACTGTGTCAGTATTTCAGTGTAAATGGAACACCTTTTGTTTAATGGATTGGATGTTGTCACGTGAAACGTTGTCTGTAAACGGTCCTAAGAGTACGTTGCCGGGGGTGATTTATGCCAGGAAAACATGGATCAATGTAGTAGCACTAAAAGCCCAGGGTTAATCCTTGAAGTTATCTCAATAAGAGAAAATCCAGTGTGGTCATAAAAGCCCATTTCTTAGTAGATATTTTGATAAATAAAAACACAGAAGGTAAAGTATATAAAACACTGGTCTCAAAGACAAATATAATCTAGAATTCAAGGATCCTGTGAGATCACATAAACAGAAAACTGTTTATATGGTTTACTGTTTACTTTATCATTCAGCCCTTCAATTGTTTGTAGAGTTTAGGGGCAAAATCCAACATCAGTGCACTTTGATCCATAATGTACCTCTCAGAGCCTATGAAAACTCAACTTATCTGTATGAACTCAGTATACAAGACCAATATAATTCTTTATTTACATACTTATTATTACATACATAAAACATCGACTGGCTGTAGCCACGTGGTCTCAGTGTTGTTCAGACTTGTTTTGTCAGCTGTCAAAGTTCAAAGTTTTAACGTCAATCTGATGCTTCAACCTCTGAAATCCGCTCACCTGTACGGTCCGATGGCAGCAGGAGCCTTAGCCGTGCTGATGATCCTCCTGACGAGTGAAGACATGTCTCTGATTATTTAACAGACAGAGAGAACGAAATGAGCGATTGCACGTCTAACAAACTGGACAGAGAGGCGTGAGTTGCTGCACGGTGAGTCCGCTGCAGGGAGAAGGTGAAAGAACAACTTTACCGTAAAAATGAGTAAAGCAGCGCAAAGAGATCGATTATTTACTTTGTAGAAACACATAGAGATACGTCCTTATCTTATAATATACATTTACAGGATTTAATTTAGAAAACACCTGAAAAATAAGATAAAATAAAGAGAAACTGTTTCAATCATCGCTGTAGTTTGTTGTTGCGTGTTTACACTACGTTTGTCATTACCACCCGGAAGCAAACAGTATCTGGCAGCACGAGCATGAGGAAGCATGAGGATCCCTCACATGGTGGCTAACGGAGAGCTAACGGCGAAAGTAGAGGACGGACACGTTTACACTGAAGTTTCTGACAGACGCTGTCATTGGTGAATCTGAGGTGAGGATTTAATCATTAATTATCGTGTTAATGTGTCTTATTTTTTGAACAGTGAGCTTTTTCTTCTCCGGCTCATGTTAGCTGGAGGAAAGTCTCAGAGGTGTCGTCTCATTTCCACAGAAAATGTCTGCAGCCAAAGTGAAGATGCGGGAGAAGAAGCTGAGAAATCAGCCGACCAGTGTGCAGTATTCCCCGGCCCCTCTGACCCCGGAGAGCAGCTCCCACAACGGAGGAGACACGCCGAGAACCGGTACCATGATTAGCCTTGTTCTCGTGTGTGTGTGTGTGTGTGTGTGTGTGTGTGTGTGTGTGTGTGTGTGTGTGTGTGTGTGTGTGACTGGGTGAATGTGATTAACAGTGGGGATTGATCAAGCAATGGAAAAGTGCTGTGTGAGTGAAATCAATTGACCATTTAATGCAAGTATGTGTGTCTATGTTCTGTGGCGGACTGGCAACCTGTTCATGAGATAGGTTGAGTTCCTGCACAACTTTTAGTTGGATTAGGCGGTACAGAAGATGGATGTATGTAGATGCATTCAAATGAACTCTATTCTAGAGATTAAAATTGATTTATAAATTTACTGGCTCCACTGCTGACTGTTCTCAAGCTGGAGCCCTTTAATACTTCATGTACAGTATTTTCTATGATCCTGCAAATGAAACCGCTTTAATCACAATGGGGGAGGTAGCAATTTGAAGTAATGAATTAACCTAATGTGCTTTTTTTTTGGTTTGTGGGAGGAAACAAGAGGAGAGCTTCGCTATGAGGCAAAAGAAAACACACCCAAGTTTTACGTACTACCTTGGCACAAGTGAAGTAAATCAATAAGTTGTTTTTTTTATATTTTTAAATGAATCTAAGGGAAGCTGTTTCCAGTATTTAGATGAAATACATTTTGCTTTACTTATGTGATTCAAGAGAATCGGTAGAATTTGAATGCCTTAAACATTTCATTCACACATTTTTCTTAAATGACAGAAAAAAAAAAGAGGAAAGGCATTATACTATTGCAAACAAGTGGCAAACTCTGACAAGTAAACTGACCTGCTGGCCTCTGGCAGGAAGTCTTGCAGCATGAGGTGCACACAGCCACTGCTTCATTCCTCCAGCCAGACGACTTTTGAACTATAAATAGTTTGCTGTCAGGTTTGAAGATGATGCAACCATACAGTGCAATCATTCATCAAAAATAAATCCAGTGCAACATCCAGTTCGATATTATGATGCATCTTAACACTTTATTAATGTTTAATGTGTGTTTTCATATTTTTTTTATTGTTTTTGTTTTTCGACACATGTAAATCCTGACGTGTGAGCTTTTTGCAGAGAGACTTCATTCACGTATGCGCCTATGGTATATATTTTTAAATGACGATAATAAAGATCTGTCTATTGAAAACCCATTGAGGGAGAATCAGATGAATGATTATAATTGGAAAAAAAAGATCTTATCTAGTTTATTCCATTTGATCTTTTCAACCGCCGTTATCACACAATAAGATTAATATAATTCAGTTGCAATCTTTAGGTAAAATTCATCATTTTGAATCAAAAAATAACATTGGACTGAAGAAAGTTATCTATTCATTGTTGCAACAAACAGTTCTTTCATCATTGTATAATTTTTAAGTTAAAAAAAGATTTTAAAAATGTCATTTTAATCATTTCAGTCTGCAATGTTGACTTTGCAGCTGCTATTTATTGTTACCGTCTCCTCTTTGTCCACTTACATGACACATCATATGCAAATGATTCCCGCAGCCATTACTGTGCATCTGCAATCCTTCTGCTTTTTTATTTATCAACTCAAAGGCTATCAATTCATTATCTCAGCGTAAATATTTCACTTCCACAGCGTCACCAAATGTATTTCAATGTAAGATTTTTTTTTTCTCTCCTGCTGAGTGAAAAACAAATTAAATGATTCACTTGTTTCAGGAGCGAGTTTGTCAATTATTTCTCTTCTCTTGAGCCCAGTGATGGAGTACTTTGGTTCTCTTTTAATTGGAGATGAAAAATCTTGTAGGCCTTGAGTGCAGCTGAAGAGACGGAGCTGCTTTTTAACCGATGCAATATACATGACGCGCCATGTGGGACGTCCACGGACTGAGTTATGTAACCCTGAGCCTTCGGTGGTACCTTGAAATCAACTTCAACACCCAACGAAGCCGCGCACGCTGTTTGTGGAACAGAGGCAACTCCCACGAGCCTTCCAGTATCTTTCAGGAGACGTTGGTGATCAAAGAGACTTTCTCTACAATGATGCGAAACATAATCTCCATTATTCTTTGCTCTCATTCACAGCTTTAATTATGACTTAGTTTTAATTTCAGTGTAATTTTCCACAGACCTCTATGATTAATTAATTCGCTGACATTTAGGCGGCTGAGTGCTCTTTCATCTTATGTTAGAGGGGGGGGATATACTCACCGAAACCCCAACCTGTAAAAAATGTCTGAGACAGCTGTATTCGTCCCACACGCAGCAGCACAGTCATTTCTCCTCCATAATGCACAGCAGTGGGTAGCTGGAGTCTGGGGGCCTTGCCAATAGAGACGACTCATCAGGATGCTGGAGCGCGGGGTGTGAAGTGTCAGAGTTGGACGTTACAGCCAGCGCATGTCTGCCACGCTTCCTCTGACACCCATCCTACACCATTGGCTGTGCGGGGAATGATTGACTGCGAGGTTGATTATGCTTCTCCCAGCCAGGTGGTTGGCAGGCAGAGCGGCGCATATCACCAGATTGCTGCATCAGCCAAAGTGTGAGGCCACAGTTTTTGGCAACAGTGCGTCTGGATGAACATCACAGGAATAATAAGAAGATGCAGGCATGTCAATCATCACCCAAAATGTGTCTGTTTGGTTGTTGATCCTTTTCCCCCCTCTATTTAGTTGGCAGCAGTCTCTCCATCTTGTATCTTGTATCATTAGAGGCTTTTGCCTTTTGAGCAATGCTGAGATGGGAGACAGGCGAGGCTGCGCGGCTAAAAAAACTGGAGGTTCTTGTGGGAGAGGGGGAAGTCTTTGATGTTGTGGAGTTTCATGGAGGCAAATAACACACTTTGATATTTCGCAAGCCATCTCAGCTAAAAAAAAAAAAAAAAAAAAAAGAAGAAGAAAAAAGAGAGAAAGAATCTGGGCACAAACAGGCGTGCGCACACACTCCATGCAGACACACTCCACACACACGCAGACACACACACACACACACCCTTGCAAATGCACTCTGTCAACGATGAGGTTCGAATTACCGCCCAGCTGAAAGATTCGCAGTTACTTTAGCTGCTCATATTTGTCTTACAGACAGCGCAGTTTCCCAAAGTTGCAATTTTCCAGAGAGCCCGATGAGTGAATGTCTGTCCTATTTGATTTTCTGAGGAAGATAAATTAGTGTTTGGATGAACATAAAAGGTAATGTATTCATAAAAGCTGTGATGAGTGCAGCTGTCTCCAGCATCTGACATTCAATCTGAGACAAGCCGCACAGGGAGGTTGGACCCTCCTCCACTGTAAGTGTGTGTGTGAGTGTGTGTGTTGCTGTGTGATGGAGTACAATTTAATTCTTTGCGAGGGAAAGCACTGTATGGTTATTTTTCAGAAAGTACTTAAGAATAGCTCAGGTCACTGCGGTGATAACCAAAAGCCAAATATTGAAGTTTGGTATCAGAGTGAATAAGCAGCATTTCATTAGGATTCCTATTAAAGATTACCTAAAGATCAAAACATGAATGTAGCTTGATCTTAATTACAATTTTAATGTGCAGAAACAATAGTGAAAGATACTTGTTTTATTATTTACTAATGCACCATTGTTGAAAGAACTGATGAAAAGCATAAATTGTGGAATCATTAATGTCTGAAAACACTTTTATTTGTGTGCGTGACTTCAAAATACTGAAACATCTCTGATCTTCTGCTGTACGTTTGATTTCATCAGGATCGAACTCGCTTTGTGTATCCGGAGTCAGAACCAAACACCAACAGGAACATTTCCAATCACCATTAAGACGCTTCTAGTTGTTTCATTGAAAAAAACCGTCCCTAAACAGCTCATTTAAATCAAGACAGAAAACATTTCAGCAGAGAAAACACTCATTTTATGCAGCTCTGTATCTTTAAATCATAGACCATTTCCTTGTTAAAAAGAAAAAAATCTTTAATCATGGATTAACTTTTTAATCTTTACTCATCTTCATTCACATTTCTCGTCATTCCTTGTTGCAGTAATGTGCTACGCTGAACATTCAAAGCCACCTTCCTTTTTTAAAAAATAAAGATTGTGTGTGAAAGCATTTGTTTATTACACGTGTGCAAAGCAAAGCAAGACTGACACGTAATTTCAAATAGCTTCACACATCAGAGGAGGTTTAGGCGGAATCGTCTTTGGCATATCAATCCAATAATCTCGCAGCGGGGAGCATCTTCCTGGCCGCTGCGTTTAAGCTGCTTCATATGCTGACAAAATGCCTTTTCCCTCCAATTGAAGGACACAAATCTCTGCTAATGCAATTTCCCATTTCCTCATGATTGTAGTGTGAGAATCTGTTTATTGCCGTTATAAAAGATCAGACTGACCATTGAAACGGTCACACGGAGACACTCTTCTGTCGTTGTGGCTTTGGCTTCCTGCGACGAGC
>OMNM01001381.1:0-14613 GCA_900302745.1 Parablennius parvicornis
ACCACCCATACATCTACTTATCCATCCATGAAATCATTAATAACCAGAAGGGGCCACATTCAAGCCTTTAGCATCGTTCCCCCTTTAATAAATTTGCTGCTAAAAATAAATAAATATATAAAATCAAAAGCTTTGCATATACTTTTCATATAGCTGAAATGCAAAAAGCTCCGTGTCCCTGCGTGTACTTCACTGGTTTCTAACCTGCGCAAATTTAAAAAAAGCCATAATATCTCTCTCTATAATCTGATAATCTGCTGTTACTGATAAACTGCATTACGTTTAATCAAGAGCCAATATATCATGTTATTGCACCAACGCTTCTTTATCATTTCAAATGTTGCAGCTCTTTTAAGGAACACGCATTTGTGGGATCAGCAACAGAGCTGAGTGCCCGGCACCAATAATAACAACAACAACCCTCTTCAGTTGCTCATCCCACAAATGCAGATGTCTAACAAATGTGGCATCATTAGAAAGGGAATTAAACATGTTTTTAAACAGCATAATATTCATTCCAAATAATTCTTGACTTTCTTATGCTGTTTAATTTATCTTAGCTACATGGAACAACTAATAAAGATGGCAATAACAGTGTTTCAGGGGTCAAACAGTATATTTAACATCATCTTATAGAGATTATCTCTCATTTGTTCAGATGCTTTAAGGTGCTTTGGTTGCTCTGAATGTTTCCCATTTCACAACGCTGCTTTCGCAAGCTGCTGCATAATGCTTCATCTCATATGTTAAAGGGGGGCGTTGGTATATTTTAACTCGTGGGTGCTGAAAGATGTGGAAAACAGTACCGTGCATATGTAATTGGATGTATTTGGGAGGAGAGGAGAACACTCGAGCCAATGTTTACAGTATGTGTACATATACTGTGTGAATGCGCATGTCTATTGCAGAGTGTGAGCTCCTCTCCTTTCCGCCACACCTGTCGCAGCGTCTCTATGCCTCGACATAGTTGGCTCAAGTTCTGCCCCTCTTGTTCTTCTGGAAAGCCCGCTGTCCGTCCTCCTCTCGCGCAGGCTATGAGGGCTGTCAATTGTTGGCTTCAGTTTCACTCCGATTTAGAAAGTGCAAGGCAGCAATCCAAGCTTTTGCCTCCAGGGCCTTGAAATCAAGATGAAAGGCCAAGGGTTTGCCCGTGTAAATGAAGCTGAAAGTATGATTTAATGGCATCCTGAGAGTAGAGGAGGTCCATCATGGACAGGCAGTGACAAAATCAACACAGACAGGATACAACATTCACTCATCTCCCGACGGTGTCCCGTCTCTGTCACTCTGCCCAGCTTGCAGCACAAGTTCTGGATGATCTTGATGACGAGGACATTGGATTCGGCCTGGTGGATGAGAAGAAGGACTATGCTGTAGCCAAGAAGCTGGGTGAGCTTACAGCAGAGAGAGAAACTTCAAATCCCACCACTTTTGCTCGAGCTGCCATGACGATTCCACATTTTTGTGTCACGATTCTCACAAAACCACAATGTTAAACAAGATTTCTCATTGAATTATAGTCAGATTTATTCAAGGCATTTATCCTGCACCAGAAGCTCCTCGTACTTCAAAAAATGTTTTATAACATTTATATGAAAATCTATGAATCCAATGATTATTTGGTATCGGACAGTTCAAAGCTTGTTTTTGCTTTTTAACTGCTGTTTAAGACAATACGTTTTTCCTAAACAACGATGTGTTTTTGCCTTGTAGCAAAAAATTTCACCTCTTACTGACTCTTATAGAATTCTGTAATGACCTTGATAAAATATCAATTCATGTGACACCATATTTAATCACAATGGTGGTCAAGGTTATGAACCCTTGTTGTAAATAACTAATCAGAGAGTTGGACTGGATGAGAGTTTGTAAACTTTGAGTAAATCACAGTAAGAAATCTTTCACCCTGAGATACAATTTTGAGATATGTATCAGAAAATATGTGCAATTTTTGGTTAGTTTCATAATTTTCCTCACAGAATTGCCTCTAAATGAGTGACACATAATGATGCCTGTTAATTTTATATGTATGATAGTGATAGGGGCAGCACAAGGGAAAAGGAGGGAACAAGTATGAAGTCGTAAAAAATATATGCCAGACTGGAGGAAAAAACATCTGAATATATAAATATTGTATAAAATGAAATTGTATTTCAATAATTTAACCTGAACTACATCAGCTTGTAACTTTGGTCATTGTGGATTTTGCAAAATTGTTGTCCTCACTAAAGGGTTAAGTTATGATTAAACACATCCATTATACAGATTTATGCTGATTATGGAAGCTTATTCAATGAAATTAACTGATTGGACGTTTCTAATTTCAATTAACATGCATGCTTTTGATTTTTTTCCACCTTTAGCAGTACAGTAAATTGGGATGATTACATTTGATTACCAAATTTGAATGTGCTCCATTTGGGGGCCACTTGTTGCCTGCATGCATGTCAGACGTTTGCAGACAAATCTCAATACAGCAGCGCCCTCATGTGTGTACAACATGTGCTACAGATATAACACATCAAACTCAAAGGATCTCTGACCTTTGACCTTAAGCTTGCAGAAAATGACTGATATGTATCACGAATCAAACAAAGATTTTCTCTCTCGCCAGGTCTGGACGAAGTGGAAAGCATCTACATCTTTGCCGACAACGAGATCATAGAGTACGATGGAGAGCTGGCTGCAGACACCCTGGTTGAATTCATCTACGATGTGAGTGAGATATGGAGCAGTGGGGGGATAACCTGGTAAATAAATTGAACTCTTAACCACTGGGAATACTTATTTTGAAAAGCACCTATCAGCCACTACATTATGACCACAAGCCCAATATTACATATGTCCCTGTGTTGCTGCTGGGCTTGATCTCTCAAGGTTTATTGTGGCATCTGGCACCAAGGTGTTAATAAGATATCCTCTGAATCCCTCATCTAGTTATCTGCGCATACAGTATAATCGCACACACACATACATTCCTGATGACAACAGTGAAACGCAGAGAGGAAGAACATGCAAACTTTTTAGAGAAAGGTCCTTGAGACAAGCTTGCTGACAGCTACATCACTCGACAGCCAGGCTCCAAAACAGTACAAAATGATGCCAAAACTATTATCTTGATGTCATTTGCACCTGCCAACAAACCCTCGCAGCTAACTAATGTTGATTCTACAGCAAATGAACAGATTTTTTTTTTGCACTTAGATTAGTAAAAAAAAGTGCTCTTAAATGTAAAGCAACTTAAAAAAGAAAAAACAGAAAAACAGTTGGGAAATAATGATATAATTGATATTTGGAAAAAAGAATTGCAATATTGTGCATCACAGGACACAATAAATAAATGCTTTGAAAACTGTGAGGTTAAGTGAATAATGGACATAGCATTTTATTGATTAGTACAACCAGTATAGTAACAAACACAGTATATAATACAATATAATACAGTATAATAACTGTAAATGTTCTTATTTTGTACAGCATAAACTGATCAGGAGGTAGAACATGCTAACTGGAGGTAGTTTGAAGCTTTCCCTTTGACATTTATTTTCTGTATGGAAATGGTTTGACTCTGTAGCTACATTAATAATTAATCAGACCAATGTGAGTTCTGACTGCTGCTTGTCCTATTTCTCCTCCTGTAGGTTATCGAGGATCCAGTGGAGTTCATCGACAACGACCGCGAGCTGAAGGGCTTTTACAACATGGATGAGGTCATCAAGCTGGTCGGCTACTTCAAAAGCGAAAAGTCTCCTCGTACGTTGATGAATTTGAACACAACGCTGCCAACAACCTCTGGTATAACTAAGCTGGTATAACCTTGGATTTGTGTTTTTCTTTCTTTCGCCCGTCTAGATTACATCGAGTATGATGATGCTGCTGAGGAGTTCCACCCCTTCGTCAAATTCTATGCCACATTTGATGCAAAGGTTATTACTTTTGAATTTTTCTTTTTTTTTTGTGCACATTGTAAAATGTGTTCCAAAAAGTGCCTTTAATAGTTTATTTCTTGAAACCTTTAATATCTCACACTAAGAACTAGGCATAAAAAACAAACCAAAAAACAAAACAGAAAATATATAACCACAGCTGAAGTTCTGAGCAATAATTCACAACAAACTGGGAAACAATGACCCACTTCCCACCCCCAGAGAGCGAAAGTGACTCTCCTTGAAAGACATGACACAAGAAAGTATGTCTTGGGAATGGGAAAGTAAAATTACGTGCAATAATAGCTTAATACATGCAGCACCTTCCTTTCAGAAAATGCAGATCAAAGTGATTCTGATTCACAATGACCAAAAAAAAGTTGAATAAACCTAAATGTTCATAAACAAATAATCTAATCTGAATGATATTTTGGTACTTTTTAAAGCTGCTAACAGACTTAATCTTGAGAACCATATTTGTTTTAAAATATATGGAATTTCCTCTTTTCCAGATTGCCAGGAGGCTGAAACTGAAGATGAATGAAGTCGACTTCTACGAGCCGTTCATGGAGGAACCCGTCACCATTCCAGGAAAGCCCTACATCGAGTCTGAGATTGTTGAATACATCGAACAGCACGACAGGTGAGGCCCCCACGAGATGAAACTGAAGCACATGCATGCTGACTGATAAAAACTATTTAGGCCATAACATAGAGAGCAATTACTAATGCAGCCCATAAAAAGCACTTACAGCACTTTATAAACTCTATAAGTTTCTTCTGCGGACTAACTTTGATATTTGATTGTTCTATTGTTTAGGCCCACTCTGAGAAAGCTCGAGCCTCACAGCATGTATGAAATCTGGGTAAGGTGGAGGAAAACTCTCTGTATTTGACGATGTTAATTAAACTTGCATTTTTGTTCAGTAGTCCAGTAGAGTATAAAAACATAGGAAACTCCATCATTTGATATTTTTATCGTGTCCACAGGAGGATGACATTGATGGAGAGCACATCGTTGCATTTGCAGAGGAGGATGACCCCGGTAATATTTGACCTCAATGAAATTTAATATTCTGGATGATTCAAATTGAAATTGGGTCAGAAGAAATGTCGATGCATGAGTCAGGCCCATCTCATCATATGAGACTTTATTTCTAGATGGTTTTGAATTCCTGGAAATCCTGAAGGAGGTGGCACGCGAGAACACTGACAACCCCAACCTCAGCATCATCTGGATCGACCCGGACGATTTCCCTCTGGTAATAACCATTTTCTGCTCAATGCCGAGTGAAGTTCTGGCACCACCTGAGTCTAATATATAATGTAACATCTTAAGACTATTCTGTATTTAAAAACAATAAGCAAAAAGCAACAATACAAACCAATTTGATAAAAGAATATAAATTATACATTAATACAAAATGTGATGGGTAGGAAACCCAAACTGTTAGCAGAAACTGTAAAACTCTCTTCACAGCTTTTGAAAGTGATTTGACGTCTGTTCACAGAAGCTACAATGTCTGTGAAAATGTAAGTTTCACTATAGTTCCTTGTGTCTGTGACTTTTCAGCTGGTCCCATACTGGGAGAAAACCTTCCGTATCGACCTCTCATCTCCTCACATCGGTGTGGTGGACGTTGAAGACGTAAGCAAAGATTTTGATGGCTCAAATTTAAAGAGTATGTTTTGAATATAAATGTCAGTTTAAAAAAAACAAACACATTTATATCTATTTATTTATCATGCTCATATTCCATTGATAAGCCTCGGAAGAACCTGATCTCTGTCACCATTTAACTGCCGTCACCTTCTATCCAGTTTTAGCGATTCTCCGATCCAGTCAGTTGCTTACATCCTTGCACCTACTAATTTTTTATGGTTTGGGTATATCAGAGTTGAGGATAAAAAGTTTAATTATTGTTTAATATGTCTTAATCCTAGTCCAGCCAACAGGTCTCTTATTGCTTTAACCTGTTGTAATGGCTGATCAATGTATTTGTCTGCTTTTTTTTACAATTTATTATTAGTCAGTGTAGAGAAATCAGTAAGTTTCTTATAAATGTTCTTCATTTAATTATGTAAAACATTTTGAATTTGGTGTGTGTGTCCCTCCTCCTCAGGCTGACAGTGTCTGGATGGAAATGGACGACGACGATGACATGCCCTCGGCTGACGAGCTCGAGCAGTGGATCGATGACGTTCTGTCAGGAAAGATCGATCCAGATGATGATGATGAGGATGATGACGACGACGATGACGACGATGACGATGAATAAATGTTTACTTCCACCTGTCATTTCTGTGTTTTAGCCTCTCAAAAGTAGTAACATAATAATTTTTACAATATGGCAGCAAACACACTTAAATCCAATTTCCGACGAACATTTTCCACGTAACGTCTCAGAACAGGGGAGTCACCACTTGTCCTCTTTTCCAGTCTGCCGCCATCCTGTTTCAAATACATGTTTTCTACTTGATGAAGAAAAGAAACACTTTCTTGTATAATTTCTGAAGAAAAATAAACCTAAATTCACTGGACAGTCTTAAGATCATTACAGTCTTGGAAAGAAATAAACCTGGTAATTAAAAAAAAAAAAAGAGAAAGTCATTCGTTTCTGGACTCATAATAAAAAGAAATGAAAAATGATGTGTTTTATTTATCTATGTTTTTCATTGTTGCCTTAATGAATAATGTGTGTGTGCGTGTGTGTGTGCATGTGTCTGCTGTGTTGCTTGAATGAATGTCAGTCAGAAACACAAGTTACAAGTTCAATTTTTTTCAATGACAATTTTGGCCACAGCAGTGGTTCCAATAAACACTTTGAAAATTCAAAGTTAAAATTGGACGAAATAGCAACAAACAAATTAATTTTGCTTAATCTTGCTGATAAAACAATATTTTGAATTAAAAAAAAAACAGATCCAGCTTGCTTCAATGAATTTTAGTGCCTCCAATAATTTCATTTCAGTGTGTTAGTGGCATGAATCACTAAATCATCTCAATGAGTAAATACCAGTTTTCATTCTTGATTAGTCCACAAACCACAACCAAAGCCAGACATTTCAGTTCCTCCTGTAGTGTCTTCAAGCTCCTCTGGGCAAGTTGCTCTCTAAGACGAAGCACGAGATACAGTCTTTCCTAAGATTTTCAGTCTCTCTTACAAGTCCTTTTCCGACCTTTCTCCGTCGCTCTTTTCAACCAAGAATCCAAAACATGAGCAAAGTTTGATGATTAACTTTACTGCCTAAGTATAAAGAGCATTTATTAGCAGTGATGTGTGTACTTGTGATGTTTTTCCATCTATAACCTGCGGCAAGCACAAAGTCAAGCTGAGTTGAGCTGTACTGTGGTATGACCTGTGGCTGTCTGTTGGTGCACACATCTTAGGGGTCGGTGTTACATTTGTGTTTTTTGTTGTTTTCTCTTCCCTCTCCGTCTCTTCCCTCTTCCTGTTCTTCACAGGTTTGCAGCCTGCAGACAGTTGGCAGACAGGAGGGAATAAGTAGAGGCTTGGAGATTTTCAGAGGAAGACTGCTCTGTCAGACTGACACTCTCGTCCTGGGGGAAGACTTGAGCAGTGGCAGTTGTATATTTGTTTCGCTGAAGTTTCTTTAGTTTGTTGTTTTAGTTTGGGTTGAAGGTCTCCTGTTGTCCTGTTTTCAGGTTTTGGTTTTCCTGGGAGGCCTCAGGTCTTCTTTTGTCTTGTCTTAAGTTTAGGAAAAAAAGCTAAGTCTTGTGGTTGACCCAGTCGCTTCCCTTCTTTATTTAATTTTTGACCAGAATATTCTTCCCCTTTTATTTCAGCCCACTGTCTGTATTCATTCTGGTTTCTTTGATAAAGCCTACTTGATAAAGCACCTGAGATTTTGTGGTGTCAGTTTTGCTTCATATGTTGTGGACCCATTTGAGCCATGCTTATTCTATCTTTGAAATTATCCACTTGGTTCTGGAGGTGATGGTGTGTGTGGAGGTGAGATGAACAGTTTCTAGCCAGGACCTCTCTGTGTCTTGCAGCAGCTACAGCGCATAAGGTTCCATGAGCCCGTTTCTGATCCAGCAGAACAGGACAAAACCTGCTTCCCCTGCTCTCTCACACTCCAAGCGTTGTACCAGGGTACTTGGTCTTGTTTGTTCTGCATTCATGGGAGATTTTTGAACATGTTTGTCTTGGTCTTCACTCCAGGTCTAACAACCTTGAGTGACTCTATGGTAGAGATCTGGCATTAACATGCACACAGAATCCCTCCCACTAAGACAAAGCTTTACGGTGTGGAAAGGATCTTGTGAATGGCTAATAGGTAATTGGGTATGTTCAGATTGTTCAAAATGGTAGTATTCCTAAAGCCGAACATACAAAGCTGTGGTTTCAGGATACACACCCTTTGATACTATGAGTTGTCAATATAAACCAAACCAGGCATAAGCTTTGTTGGTTTCATGTTTCACTTTGAATGGGAGCAGGTTTGGCAACACTCTTCATAAGACATTCAATATTCTTTAATGACGGTGAGAGTTTTACGAAAAAGCCGCAGGCTGCTGTGTTTGACTTCAACTTGAAACTGCAACCACGCTGGTGCTGTTATTTTTAGTACACACCCTCTGATACTATTCGACGTCAATAAAAACCACACCATGGTTTCATTTGTCAACTATCTCTAAGAAAAAAAAACATTCTTTAATCATACTTTATGACAGTGATGATTGATTGAATAACATTGTGGTCTTCACTGGAAAACAGAGCTTTGTTTTGCGGCTCAGCTTTAACTTCACAGTCCAGCATAGTGACTGCACTATAATGACTGTTTGTCCGAATCTGCGTCAACATATTTGAAAACACTCTCACAAAAGAAGCTCAGGGATTTGATAACCTTCACCAATTTCCTTTGTGCTTCACACTCTTGAAGCACCTTCTTCCAGACATCTTGGGGACATGGTTTTAAGCCTCCTCCAAAGCCCACACAAGTAGAGTGAAGTGTCCAACTTCCATTGCCCCTTAACAATCTGTGCGAGAGGGAAAAGTTGTCAGATAGTACAATACCTATTCCACATTGTTCCTCCTCAATCTGATGTTTCAATTTCACCTCAATTTCAATCTTTCCGGTACGCAACATAGATTTTATCTGTGATCGTGCTGCGTCCTAACAGCGTGTGTGAATGTGACTGACATTATAAAATGCTCTGTGGGCTGTTAAATTAGTAGAGTTATATAAGTGACATCCATTTACTATTATGTCTGTTGAGATTGTTCTGTTGATGTGTGAGGTTCTATTTGTACAGTTTGTAATCCAGCCTCACCTTTTGACTTTGTTTAATCTTTTCATTAACTCGGATTAACCGAGCATTATGTTCAAAGAAACTATAGCTGACCAAATTATGTTACAGTATTCAAAAAGTATTAAAAAAAAAATACACTGAATCAAGAAATCTGCCAATGATATTTTTAGTTTAATAACGATTAAAAAATCTGGCTATTTTTGTGTAAACGTACACGCAACTTTTGCTGCAAACTCATTGATGCTCTATTTGTGTTTAAATAGAAAATCATTCATTTGAAATACTTTAGCAGATGAATCAATGACGAGCAGAAGTGAGGAAGTCAGCAAAACAAATCTGACAACTTATTAAGAAACACATATTAGAGATTTATGTCATGGATCCATGCTGCGAGCTTTCAGTTTTGCTTTAACTCATAAAGTTCATAAATGGAGAGGAGGAGGGTGTTTGATCCTTTTAAATATCTGTCTTCTTCATTTGAATGATGAGAAACACGAGCAGATCCTGAAGGTGAGTGGTTCCCTTTTTGATGTCATGTGATTTTGTCAAAGCTTGTTCAAGGATAGATGACTTTATAGCTATTTGTTCAGTTCATCTTCAGAAGAGGAGCAACACATTTAGCAGCGATGATATAATTGTTTTAAATAAAACTATTAATCATTTGGCACTTGTCAAGATTTAAAATCTTTTTTGACATTGTGGAGGCGAAGAAAGACCAGACGGAAAGACACGTTGAGTCGGGTTTCTTTATTGCCTCCAGCAGCATGACAATTCACTGACACACACGCTCCATTGCTTTAGAGAACCTCCCCCAGGTGCACACCAAAACATGATGATTTGGCTCTTTTTAAAAGTTGCGTGAATAATTTTAGTGCTTGATTTTACAGGATAATCAGAATATTAGAATAAAAATCATATTTCAAGATTACTTATCAAATAGAATTTACTTGCTGCATCATGGACAGATACATTCACCAGTTTAAAGTAATTTATAAGTAATACATCAATAGGCAAACAGGCAAACAAACTTGAGTAACAGAAAAAGTCACTACAGTTTATGAAAATGTTAATTTGTGATTATGAGAATCTGCATCATAAATACAGTAGCGAGGAAGATTATGCAACAACTGGTAACGATGTTAATCCTGTCCGATCTAAAGGAGCATCAACTGCTTGATGAGAGGTATATTCAGACCATGCTACACAGCATTTTGAAATGTTTAGTAAAATAAACCTAACTATGTTTTTCCTTGTATTAGTTTGTGATTTTAAAGCTTGTTCCACCCTGTGAGAGAAAAACTACCACGACGACCTCTCATCTCATATCTTCGGAGTGGACACTGAGTACGTAAGCACATTTTCTGATAGCTCTTGAGTAGTTCAATCAAAAATTACATTTGAAAATCATGTCAGTGCATATATATTTATTAAAGGAATAAATCAACTCACCTTTTATTGTTCTGTATTTTCCACTGTAAGACAGGGTAACAACGTTCAGCACTACATTTGATAACATGGAATAATAATAATAATAATAATAATAATAATAATAATAGTAGTAGTAATGGAGGGCTACTCATTCACAGAGTGCATTTACAAGTGTGTGTTTGTCAGATAATTTCCTTGTCACAATGTGTCTCAACAAATATTTTAGTTTTTTTTTCTACATTATTGGAACATTCCTACATAACAAGCTCTTGTGTGATGAGTGGCAATACTGAGTATGTGGGTCACACCCATCAAAAACATCTGCCAGTTCCTCTCTGCCAATGCAAAACAGCTTTTCTTTGCAGTTGTGATTAACTGGTTTTGAATCTGATCGGTACTTTTCAGTGCAGGCAAATGTGAACATTTGTGGGTGCATTATGAGCGTATACGTCACCACGCTGGCTGAGTTGTGAATAAGAAAATATGAGAAGCAATCCCACAGCAGTGCATGAAAATATTGTTAGAAATGAGCTTGGTTCTTCCACATGTTTACGAAAATAATACATTTTAAAATTGCTAATTTGTTTTATTTCTTCAATGATGCAATCATCCAATACATCAAACAGGAGTTAACCCTATTTTTCATGGGTGCACCCGACGTGCCGAGCTCTGCTTCTAAAACCATAAAGACATGTTCCTCACAAAGGTTGTGCCAATTAAACGAGTAAATGAAGAAGCTTTTCCAATGGAATAAATCAATTGCATCTTTACAATAACCAAATAATTCTTAACCAACACCCTTTTTGGACATGGCTTAGATGTATTTGTCAGTGTGTGTGTGTCTGTCCTCTGCAGTACCACCCGGATGAAGATGGTAGACCAGGATGATGTGCAACTGGTCGATGAACTGGAGCAGTGGAATGTTCTGCTAGGTCAGATGGATCCGGACGACGACGACGAGGACGACGACGACGAGGACGACGACGACGAGGACGACGACGACGAGGACGAAGACGACGACGACGATGACGACGATTTCGATTATCTCTTCACTGTGATTTAGATATTCAAAAATATCACTCTATTTAATACAATGTGTTCATGTCGTGTCTGTTTGCTTCATATATGGTGTGTAGTGTTATGGGAACCTTTCACTATCAGTTAAAAGATGGAAAGAGGCAAAACATTCAGTCTTTGTTCATGATAATGGTTCACCACCACCTTTTCCCATTTCCTCAAGTCTACTGTAATCCTGTTTCCATAATATGTTTGCTACTTGGTGTACGGAAGAAACACTTTCTACAAATATGAAAAGAAATATTCTTTAAATTCACTAAACAGCCTTAAGATCATCTCAGAAATTATTAAATTGTGTAATAAAAATGGGAAAATGAGCTTTTGTGTATGTGTCGTTGCGTGTGTTCTAAGCAACATATCATTGTGGACAACCCATAACTAAACAGGTCTATAGATGAAAACAACGAACATCCATATATGAAAAAACAAATATTCAAATGAACTTACAAGGTATTTTAAAGACGGATCACAACAGCAGCAAATGAGTTACTTATCTTTTAGTCCTGCGTTTGGGCATTGGGTGTCTCGTCCAGAAGGAAGCAGCAGGACTTGGTGATGGAGTGGGCGTAGTGAGTCTGCCAAGATCGGTCTCACCTCATCTCACCCCTCACCAGGTCAGCAAGGTCATGAACGCCTGTGACAGCAATTCTTCTGCTTATTTAGGCAAAGCGTGACAATATATTTATTATTCCTACAAGAGCCAAAACAGTGGATGAAGTTGAATAAAATTAAGAAAGACTCTAAAAAAAACATGAAACAAATTGCTTAGCTATTGACGGTCTAACAGTCTTACAGTTTTAGAATTGGATCGACATTTGCATTTTGTGACTACATAAAAAAAAAAAAAAATTATGTATGATAAGAACATAACTTCATTTTAGAATATTGTGAACTAAAATCATCACAGAAAAAGAAGACGCCATCTCAACACACAAACACTCAACTTTGATTTGAAGTGTCAGAGAATTATTGAAGGTTTATTTGTTAAATGTCGGAGTACACGACAGTAAAGTTATGTTTCTTTTTATTTATTTGCCTCGTTGAGAAGTTCACCATTCCTAAATATTTTAATGCAGTTATTTTTTTTTTTTTTAAACTTACTTTGTTCAGGTCCTCTTAATGTGCAGGGTTGAACAGGTAGTGTGTACTTGTACTTCAGGCTCACTGTGATTTATCAGAAACTACCTATTTACAGGAATACACCTAAGTGTTTGAGCGTCTTCTGCTGGTTTAAATTAGAACTACACCTTTCAAACATGAGGCAAAATGATTCGAATTATACTAAATAATGAAGGATGGCTGATAATGAACGCTGACGAATTACAAGGATAAGATGTCAAATAAGGAAAACTATTTGTTTGGGGGAGGACGGGTCTAAGCTGCAAACTTTCACTTCTGCCTCCATTAAAACAGTCTGTGAATGAGGAGGAAGTAGTTGTTCTCAACGTCTGTCTCTGCTTCAATGGTGAGAAACACAAACAGATCCGTCACGGTGAGTTTCAATAATGGGTGATACCAGAATGATGTTTTTGCTTCTTTGTTTGTTTGACGTTGATAGCCTTGCTTTGCTATGATGTGTAAAGTTGAGGTGGTTTAAAATGGCATTCATATTCGGGACGAAAAAGAAACGTTGCAGGTATGATCTAATTGTGAAGAAAACAGTTTAAATATGATCAAAAGTAGTGATAGAGATAGTTTTTCACCACTTATCGCTTTGTCAAAGTGTTTTTACTTGTTGTCTCTGGTTTGTGTTGCGTGTGATTGAACAACAAAGTCTGTGGTTTCTTGAAGTGTGTGTTGCTGAAAGTGTACCTAGAGGTTTTGACTAGACAAAGACGTCCCTAATCTTTGCTTAACTACATGTATGAATAAGGAAAGAATAAAGAGAGTGAGGAATTAAGTTTTCACTTTATGTAATTTTAGCTTTAAGTCACGTTGAACTTTAGTTTTTGCATATAGCCTACACGTTTGCCAGTCAGTGTGGATAAAGCTTTATTATTATTAATATTTGTTAATGAAGGAGGTCATAATTTAACTTACATGACGCTGCTGTCATTATATTTGATATTGATTACATTTGTCAGTATTTGTACCTTGAGTGTCAATAACTGTTCTTGTCCACTGCTATGATGATCATCCCACCATAAGTCTGAATCACCCTCAGAAGATTCAACAAAGATGGAGCCCGTTTTAATCGTGTGAGGACAAAGGACAGATATTTGCTGTCAGATGTATACATCAGATTTTTCTGGTTTATATTTTGCCTTGTTTTGTGTTTTCATGGCCTGTCTTACTGTCTGATTCCCACACGGTTAACACTATCCAGATGACTCATTTTGTTTCTCTGCAGTTTTAATCCTTCATGGCTTTAGTCCTTAGTTTATTTTTTCTTATATTTAGTCACCCATAACCATTTCTAGTATTTTTTTTTTTTTTTTTAATGTCTAAGTAAGGCCTTGGTGTTAAGCAGTGACATTCTGTTCTTAATCCTCAGGGCTGGTCAAGTTCAGTCACGTCTTTTAATTATGTCTTAATTCTTGCTCCATGTCTGTGGTGGTCCATGTTCTTGATCTCTCTACTCAAGTGTCTTGTTTCTTTGCTCTGTCTTGCTCACTTTGTTTCAACCACAACTTTTTTAAGTCACTGCTCGGAGTACAAGTGTCAGAGGTTTTTTTTTAATCATCATACAAGATGTTGTGGTTTTTTTTCTTTAGAGAGAAAACAACAACAACAGGAATTCCTTCCTCTGTTGAATCCACCTCGTCCTTTGTTTGGTTTGGTTTTCTACTGGACTTTAATCGAGCTGCACCGCAGAGAATTTACAGGTAAAGAGTTTTGTGGTTTTTAGTCGTATCAGGGAGTATTTCAACCGTAATAAAGATGAAGATGAACACACCCAAAGTT
>OMNM01001382.1:0-13559 GCA_900302745.1 Parablennius parvicornis
ATCAGATCCCTGGGTTATAAAAACGGTATCTATTGATACTATGTGGGCATTACTCTTACTGTTAGAGAAAGTAATTTGGGAGAGTAGTTTATTAGTCTTCTGCCCTTTTGGCCAGAAATGACCTTGCAGGCCCTGGTACTAGAGGAACCAGCTGCAATCCATGATTCATTTAACACCTTCCGGGCCTCCAGAATCACATGCACTGTTGATTAAACACTTTGTGGGAGAATTCATATTTAAAGCACAAGCCACATGAAAATTAATGATAACCAGCCAAGCAGCAGAACAGTGTACAGAAAAGCCATGACGGGCAATTTATGAAAGATTCACTCCAATTTACAATTTACTCTGTAATCATCACAATGCTTCTTCCATATACAGCATAATGTAATGCACGTTTGTGAGTGGGGGGAATTATGAGGAATATGAGTAGGCCACTCATAAAATGATATAAATGTCATTACAGTGCATTCAAGCAAGAAATCTAGCACAGGGAGCTTGAGATTAGCCGCTGGGTGGGAACGCTCCACATATGCCCATAAGAGCCTCACGGAGTCAGTGAGTGAATGAATGGGTGATTGAGCAAACTCTACTGAAGTTTTTGTATGGTCCTCAATCAAGTGCTGAGACTTAGCTATGGGTCTGTGTATCTTTGAAGTAGGTCACAGTGAATTTCAAAGGATTCTGTGATGCCTCACATAGAGAGAGAAAGAAAGGTAGATTGTGACTGTATTGCTGTAAACAGAAGTGAAGTCGTTTTTATTTATGCATATCCTATTGCCAGCATCTTTCAACACCTCATTCCTTTCCGTGTTTCAACAATTATTTCCATCATACATGCTGCTTGTACCTGCCGGCAGGAAGCACATTGTTGGCTCGACAAAGCATCACCTGCAGCTGGTTGAGGGAAAACATCAATCAAGTGAGGTTCAAGGGTTGTGCACCAGGCCTGCTCTTCACGGTCACGTTGTCAGTTCCAACACTCTGCCCTCTTACATCTCGCCAAGACCTTCTACAACTGTCATTTCACATCTGTCTGCATGATTACTCCCTTGATTACACTGCATACCCCCCTGTAAAAGGTTATCGTGCAGCTTCTTTACCTGTTTATATTGTTCTGTGCATTATGAAAAGCATCACAATTACTGAAGAGAATCTTCAGTGAGAAGCAGTTGATGCACTCAAGATGATGAAGCATGTGTTTTATAATCTTCCGTACGAATTTCATAACTAATTGTACTTCGAAATCTTTATACTGTTGGTTTTACTTGAACTTTTAAATTATTGCATATATTTATATTCATGTCATCCCATATTTGGCATTCAAGATCTCCTGACATCTTCTTTACTTGTACTTTGTAACATGGGCTCTTTGTTTGGAAGAGATATGAAAAATATCTCTATCCATTCATTAAGCATGCTCACACCATGTGTCTGTATGTCCACATACACTAGGCACTTGCTTGTGGCTGAATTACAAATGGACTCTGCATTACAGTGTTTTGCTGCAATTACACTATGAAAAGGACATCTGAATGGAAAGCTAATCAGTGGCTTTTTGATGTGCCGAGATTGGAAGCACGGGGTGCATGCATGCATTTAAACATGCGCGTGTTTGTGTACACAGGGTTGTTTGTGTATCTGATGATGCAAATCAGGGTTCGCCTTAAAAGGCTCAATGTAAATGCAAACAAACAGATACCAATTTATTTATTTTTTAATATTTCAGCATTGAGTTCTTGATAAGGTTTTTCATTTTTGTTTGTTGCAACAACATTTTAATCTTCTGTAATATAAAGTTTTGTTGTGAAGAGATTGATAACAGCAAATGATTTATGTTGAAGTTAAATATGACACTGAACCTATTAAACTGTCACTGGCACAATCCTTTCAGGGCACTTTCACTCCAATGCAGTTTTATTCATATCTTTGTGCCAAGCCACATACGACTGTCATGTGACCTTAATGCTTCACGCTTGACATCAAGAACCTGCAGGTGACATTAATGACTTTGACGGTTTTCATACATGGGAACTTTCCAGATGACAGTTGAGCTGATGAAGCATCTTAGTTGAGTGGAGATGTGAAGGGTTCCCACATAGAACCGGGCTAATGATGCCATGTTTTCACCCTGCAATCATACATCACTCATCACCTGCACGCTCTCATGCATGTGTGTTCGCTCAGCCGTAAGAGGAATAAATAAAACACAAGCAGTGTCACAAAGGGCAGTGCTGATGAAGGAGTACATGTCTCACCTAGAAGGACTAGGCCTGATATTTTCACTCATTGTGTAAATATTAGCAAAGTTACACAAACATCACACACTCTCATCTGGTGGTTGACACATTTATGTAGACAACCTGGTTTGATGGACAGCCTGGACAAGTCACCAGGCCACACCCACAGTCACAGTTAATAACTTCAAATCAGCATGCTTTGGACTGTTCGAGGACAGTGGAATACATGCAAACTTCACATGTCCCAGTAGGGACTCTATGATACACACGAATGTGGACGACTGTTAGGTTTTGAGGGCACATTTTTATGTCTTTTTTCTGTTATTGGTATTTTCTCTCCAATATTTTTCATAAAACATTTATAAGTGGTTTGAGTCTATTTTTTTTTTTTAGTCCATTTAGTTCTCTGCTGTATTTTCTTATTTAAATGGTCCCGCTCTGCTTATAAATAGGCCAGGTCTCTCTCTCTCTCTCACTGATTCACTTGCTCTTGCTCCACTCCCTGGAATGAGCCTTGTCTCCATGTGTGCTCCTGCAGTCAGCTGTGCCTCATCGCCGGCCTCCGGCATGACTTCCTGGTTGCTGGTAGGCTTTTTTTTGTTACCAGCAGCTCATTTTGACTTGGCTGGACTGGCCGTCCTGTTTTCGCTTTCTATTTGATCTCGGTTTAGTTTAGGTTTTTGCCTCAGCCCGGTGTCGATACTGGCTCGGCCCCATTCCGCACCTGTTTGTTTTGTTTGGCCGTCCTGTCACGCCGATCTTTCAGTTCCTACTTATATAATTCTTGTTTTTTGGGGCACAGTTTGACAAGAATTTTCGTGCACTCCTCCAGCGTACACTCTGCAACACAACAGCAAAAGAAGAAGAAACAACCCAAGAGAAACTAAATATTAAATTGAAAGTTTAGAAATCGCCATCTTGTGTGCCTTGTCCATGAATATGTTGACTCCTTCAGTGAGTCGAAATCACTCCACCGCACAGATCAATGAGCAAGAGAAGCCTGAAGGTCGTGAAATGCAAAGGCCTGCAACTGGTTTACCCGTTGGTCATTATAACTTATTTTATAATTTTTTTTTTTTTTTATCATTGATCAGGTTTAAACATATGTTTTCACAATAATGACATTAATGTTAACCTCTACAAATTCCCTGTCCTCCTCCTATAACGTGCCCTTCTCTGTTCCCCAGTTGTAGAAAATATCCTGCCCTCAAGTTCCCTTAAATCGCACCCTGGGTCAAGTAGGAGGCGGATTATAATATCACTACAAATCATGACATATACTGTCAGAATGCACCTGAGAAAGGCAGGTATTTATGTAGACTGCAATCAAAAGCCGCGGAAAGTATAGAAAATTACTGTGTGGGCTCATTTCATGAATCACATTCACAGTGTGTGTTCTGTGTTCCTGTTTTAGACACTGGAATTGAATCTGATATTGGAAGACGCAGGTGAGAATCTGAGCAAATAACATAAAGCGTTAATCAGAAAATAAAAAAATAAATAAAAACAAGCTTTTCTCGATCACATGATGCAACTTTGTCTTCCCTCAGCTTGGGCTAAAACTAAGTTTGTCAGAGTACAAAAGCTTGAGCTCCTGAAGAACTGAACAGACTTCTCAAGCCTTGTTTACAACAGAGCTCAGTGACAGATAATAACCCCGCGGCTAGCTACAACTACACCCCAGAGCGCTGGAGAAATCTCCCCTGTGTTTTCCAACCACAGTTTAGAGATAGAACCTGGTTTTTTGAAATACTGAAGTCTATTGAGGTTGTTAACATAATCCATTCAAATATCTTAACACATCCTTGCTGTTAGAATAATCAGAAAAAAAAGATGTTCTAACCACACTTGTTTCTGAAAATAAAGGGGTTAAATTGTGAATTTATTAGTTAAATTGTATGAAACCACATGTGAAGAATTGGTTGTATGAACAAGATGATGTAAGAAGCCATACATTTCATCAATCGCTGCTGAGATACATGTAACACCTATGATACTGATTTCAGGTGATACCACCCAGGTCAGAGCTCAGAAGACTCAGCGGTAAAGACTGACAGATGACTGCAACTGCTCACAGTGTGATTTTCTTTTTCTCTGCACACTCAGACAGTGAGGTATATTCAGAATGAACACATAGTGAATTTTATACAGCTGCCGGTCAAGGTGCTGCGAGTGGACAGATACCAAAAGATACTAGACTACTTAGTCAACATGACATGATGCAGAGAGTCAATGCATCAAGTGGGAAGATATTCATCGTAAACAAAATTATGTTACGTGTTGCTGCAAGTCTGAGGCATTTCTGACTTTTGAACTCATTTGTGTATCTTCTGAATTTGGCAAGAGAGTTTAAAGTGAGGGGGAGATAACGTGTCCTTCAGTACTGGTAAAGTTTCACGCAGACATTGATAAATATAGAGTTGAACTGCAAAGATTAGATATTACAATGAAAACATGAACTCACATTTTTCAAAAAAATGTATCTGCTTTTTCTAATTTATTTGATGAGAATATTCTAAGAGTCTAATCAGATGTCGCATAACAACAGCCACATTGGGTATAAAAGCCATTCTGTGAGGATGAATTTGGACAAATATGCATGTTGAATGCTGTAGAAATCGCTCTTTTTCCAAAATGATGCTGCAAGGAAGTACTGTGTGGCACGTTTATCAATTATAGCAGAAAGTTATGTAATTTGTTTTTTGATGTAACACAATTAATATAGAACATAACGGACTCAATAGAAATACATTTAAACTTAACAAAATAAAAAGTTACGCTTCGTTTAGCTTCTGTAAAAAGATGTTCATCTAAATGTAGACTATCGTTGTTTTTTATAATATACAAGTACTTGTTGGCACTAAAAGTGGAGAAACATTTGGAATAGTCATCATTCGAGATCAAACTGGGCTGTTTGAGGGCCTCGTGACCTAAAACGAGTTTGACACTCCTGATTCTGCGATAAGTCATGACATGTGACACCATCAGTGACGACATCGTCTCTACATCTGCTACATAACAACCAATTATCACTGACTTAACAAATAATGACCAGCCCAAATGTCTAGGTTTTTGTGAGGGGGTTAAATGACATTTTAAGAAGCCAAACACATGGTTTAGTGGTTGCGGGTCCTATGCTATAGTTGTACCCACTTAGCCAACATTCAGTGTTATTGCACAGAATGCAGATTTTTTTATCTGTGTTCTGATTCCTCACATTGAAATGTGTATGTACAAGAAACAAAAAGACCCAGAAACAGCAATTCACATTCAAACTCAATGAATTAACTTAACTAAAGCAATTAGAAGGAGAGATTTTGCAGAGCACGCCAAAAAACCCCCCACCTCACCGCCATAGTTTCCGCTGCTTGCCTATCGACGATATTGACCGGAGCTTTGTCAAACACAAGTGAGTGGCTGTTTTCAACCGACTGTACGTGTGTTGCAGTGAGAAATAACTTGCTTTCTATAAATTACACTCTAAGATCAGAGTCAGTCTGGAACTGGGCATGTCACTCTGACAGCATGTTTGTTCCTCTCAGCCTTGTAGTGTTGAAAGCATCTTTTGTTTAAGCCGTTTCGATGGTCTGACATTGTGTAGTTTGAAAAGAAAAAGTGGAAGGAGGAATATTCTATCTGACTGTTTTTGCCCCCCACCCCTCACTCCCATCCCCCAAACATATACACACTGATACAAATTTCTACGTGTTTGTCTTCATTATGCCTTGTATAATCAGTGTCAGATTCCATGTAAATGTGTTGGATAAATAAAATAAGACCCACTAAGCACGCAAATACAACTGTACTACATAATTGTAACTTTCTCGAAAGCAAATTTAATGTTATTTTGAATTCAGTTAACTCTGCATGTTAGCTGTAGGATTTAAGATAAGACTATTCATCCCACAAGGGGAAATTCCGTTAACACAGCAGCTCAACATTATTCAAAGAAATAAAAAAATAACAATACTAAAGAATTATACACATAAAAGCATTCAAATATTAAATATATTCAAAAGATTACCATTTTACGAATATTATAACATTCAAATGTTTTGAATAATCAACAGAAATAACACAATAGTACAAATTTACTATTAAACATTATTATTAATCAAAAAACATACAAATTCTAAAACAAGAACACATGATAAATAAACAATAAAAACTAACAACAAACAAACACATTGTCTACATTTTGACGTAAAATTAGCAAATTGCAAAAATTCAACAATGCAACATATCACATATTAGTGAAGGGATGTATTTAATTACACAGTTGCAGTATGTAATTTTTCCCCCTGGGAGAATATCAGATTAAATCTCAACCTTGAGCCTGGGGAACCGGGTGTGAGTCCTGGTTGTGGCTGTGGTTCAACACCTTCATAAGGAAGTAGCCAATTCTGCACAGCCACTTCTTATGAAAGCAAATTAGTAGAACTTTTTTTAATTTCAAACATCAATCCGTCTTGTGGAACTGGAGCTGATGCCAGCTGACTTGTGGATTGGTGCAGCCAGGGTACACTTTGAACAGACCTCCAGTCCATCACAGGACAAATACAGAGAGACAGACCCCCACTAACATGCACACCTACGGGCAATTCAGAGTCGACGATTGCATATGATTACATTACAAAACAGGCAGTCTCCACACTGTGCTCAAAGGTGACAAAAACAAGTCAGATTTAAATCCATTCTTCAACCAGATCTGTACTGAAACCTGATTTGTTTCAACCCAAATGCATAAATGTGATGGCTTTCCACCTTGACCCAAACCCGATGAGGTGAGAGGGAATGATGTCAGACCAAGTTGTTTGCATGGATTTAGATTGGGTGCCCTTTGCTTGTCATATGGTGACATTAACTACAAGACACATGCAGTATGCAGAGAAAAGAACAAAATGCCGAAAAATGCACTTATTTAAAAAAAAAAATCGTCTACTGAAACATTCTGTAAGTTTCCATAGCAGAATATGTATTAAACTAAATAAATGTTCATCTTTGAGAAAATCAATAAATCCCACATTCACACATAATTTTACATAATGAAGTGGGAGTCAAGTCTTAAATACTGTATGTGATTATTTAATCATGCTTTTTCCTGTATAACTTGAAAATGAAATATACAAAATAAATTGATCTGACACATAGTTGTCACATTATATGTAAACATTACTTATGTATAATGGATTTGTTGACAATAAGCAGTGGATGATGTTGAAGAGTGAGTAGAATATAGACATTTCATATACTTTCAAACATCACTCGGATAACGAATCACACATTTGATGCTTTTTCAACCTTTTTGCAAGCTTCCGTGCTTCCATATAGAGGAGTGCTTTTACCGTCTCACAAAACCTGAAATAAATTCCTAAATTCCTAAATTGATTTGAAATGACACCATTTTTATATAAATGTTTTAGAGATTTCAGGATGTTTCAGCTGGGTGGATTTGTTCTGTGTGTCCATCACACGGGTGTATTGGATCGAAGTTGTTGTATTTCTTTGTTTTTTTTTTCTTCTTCAGATGAACTTTTTCTGTCTGTGGCTTCAGTGCCTGTGGTGGCTTTATGTTACAGGGGCCTCGGGCTGAATGTCGTCTCAACAGCCCATCAAGTTGAGTGACAAGTGCTGGCCTAAGCCAAGCACCTGAGGGGACAAATAAAGGACTCACAATGCACTTTGTTGCCTCAAGGTGAGAAATTGCCTATTGTAGCCTTGAGGAATTCATGAATTATTTTATGATGTTGGCTTTTCTTGAATTATTATGAGGAACTACTTCTATATCCGCATGTCATATTGTTTTACAGGCAGATTATGCCGGCACAAATTACGACTGGCATCAGTCAGAAATGGACAAATTGAAAGTAGACAATCTAAAAGTAATTGTTATAATTTGAAGAGTTGAAACAACCGTGACTGGTGTGGTATAACCTGTATTGTTGTTTTTACAGTGATGTGAAGGATTAGACTGCATGTGAAAACAACATTTTCTCGCTGTGTTTCCAACCATCCATAAATTTAAATTGGATTTTGTGTGGTCAGTCGCTGATCCCATTAGTGCACATTTTGCACTTTTCAAAAACACATCTCGTAACACAAATACAAACCCCAAGATAAAACTTGGCGGTAAGTATTGTAAGTCTTGCAAACTATGTTAAAATCTTTGTTTGTTTCAGTCAAATGTGACGTGTCTCCAATTAAGGCTTTCCTCTGTGCAAATTAGTTTAATATCATTAAAATGGAGTGGATCACTTCCTTTATAGAAAGTATTTTAACTATATTTTATGTGACATTTGATCAAACTAAATGTGCACATTTTTATTTGATTTGTACATGTGTCATTTCTAATGTAATTATTTATTTTATCAATAGACCCACAAATTAATTCACGTGTAGTGTAAAAGGAAATTAATGCAGTGTATGAAATAAATGAATGTAAGATGACATTAATTATTTGTGTGGCAGCTTTATTTTGTGGATTATTATATCAGTGGAGCAAAACATAAGAGTTTGTGGGTGTTACGGTTGAAATGTTGAGTGGCGACCTGGAGTGCAGGAGAGGACGCAAAATAAAGAAGTTCCACTTGAACCCGTGCTGTGTGGTTTTCTTTTCCTCATAACCATGAAATATACTAAATTATGGAATTAACTGACACTACTCAGGCAAGCGCTACTTGAACAATCATAAATGTAACGGGCATGGCAATTGGACACCTTTTTTTATGACCTCATGTTCAGTCCTAGTTTATATTACTCATGGAATCAGACAGTCATTAACAACAATCTTTTATCATTTGAAATGTTGACGGCAAAATGTACTAGCTGTAAATGAAGTCATATATACATATATATACATATATATGAAAACATTGGCAGAGGGTTAAAAAGTGTATTAAAAAGTGATTAAAATACATAGTTTTGGTTTGTGGTTAATGTGTGTCTGAAAGTTTATCAGATTGTGTAAAAATGCTTAAATGTATTTAATTGAATTTGTGTTGTGAAAGAAATGTAAAATATTTGAGAATTACTTATTTACTTCATGTTAATTGGATAATTACTGGACATGCCAGAGTGAGAGAAAGAACAAGGAGAGCCGGATGGTCGAAGAAGACTTTTGAGAAGTTGTGCACGAGAGTGAGTGTTGCAACTTGTGTCGCTGGATTATTAGCAAAGTAATCTGCAAGTGGACATACTTCTGAAACGTTTGCACAAAGTTTCCAGGCGCTTTGGACTGAATTAACTGCTCATTTGACAAGTGAGCCCTGAGTGAGCAGAGACGGACGTCAGGCTGCAGCCAGTTAACACAGCTCGTCCTTGTGGCTTCGTCTGGACTGATGAACTCGTTCTTGGATTGTTTTTGACCAGAAAACAAGGGACATCCAGCAGATAGCTCTGAGCCAACCCGGATGCTCGGAGTGCCTCTGGCTTCGCCGGACAGCTCCTGGACACTACAACTTCACCTGCACCCTGCTTCCTTACTCCGACTCTGAGGCTAATGGATGAGTTATCTTTTGTACTACACATCTCCAAAAAGGTACTGTTTTGTTGCTCTCGGTCATTTGGAGAACAAGTCCATTTTGATTTCTACATACTCAAAGTGAATCAGAAGTACTTCATTAATCCCTGGGGGAAATTCTACAGGCATGTAATGGGATATTTTGATTTAGAGAACTCTATTCTGCTTGATCAGTATGGTTTTGTAAATTTGTTTACATGTGTGAATTATTTTTCGAATATATTTTTTTTAATAAAGAACGACATTATTGGTTTACTTTAATATAATTTCTATGTAATTGTTTGATGTAAAGGGATTTTACATGGGTTAAAAGCCCTCATACATAATATTAATCATATATTGTGACTAGTAATAGTTGTTTCCTAGTGTTTCCAGATAATTTATATACTTAAAACTAATATTACACTAAGTTTCTCTGATTCATTGTTCCAAAAATAAATACTATTAAGGAGCTCAAGGCCCCTTTCTACTCACTGAGGTGGTAGATGGGCAACACTAAATAGGGGGAGATCTAATCAATAAATCGTACTGTTATGGCCTGATTAGTTTGGGATTTTGTCTCGCCTATGTGACTTTCCCATGCTTTCCTGTTGTTTGACTCATTGCTTCCCTGTGGTCAGTCTTTCATGGTCTGTCTGCCTCTTTGCTCATGTGGTTTCATATTTCATTTAAGTTGTTGCTCCGACCTTTGTGTCGCATTTGATTGTTCATCTTGATTTTCTCCATCTGAGTCTCATCCGGTCGTAACTCCTGGTGCGTGTATACAGTTTACATATAGACCTTTGTACATTTATATGGGTGCAACCAGTGTTCTCACAAGTACTTTGTACATCTTCTCAAACCACATCTTTTTCGTCTTCCCATCTATATTTTGTTATATTCTTTTTTCTTATTTTTTCCTTGTATGCAGTACTGGTCCACAGATCAACTGAAGCCCCTATTTCAAGTGTTCACTAAACTATACACATCACTGTACCTCATGACTTGTTAATCTATGTTGTTTATGAACTTGTCAAGAAAAATAAGCCATTAAATCCTGGTTTGGCCACTGTTGTCTTGATTTCCCTCCACCGTGTGTGATATGCATTATGTTCCACCACCAGGTTGCAATGCATATCTCATCAGACTAGAGGAGCCAATTTAGGCCAAATATGAACACAAATGGTACGATTGCGTTCACACTATGATCGCACTTGTGACTGCAGCCCTACCAAGACTACCTGAGGATGTTCAGATTGCCAATTCTGTCTTCACACCTTCCCATCTGTGCTGTACTCGGTCTACCTAAGCACAGCAGTTGTGAAAATACCTCGAGTTTTTCTGTCCTTGTGTCAGTTTGTCTGTTTCAGTAAGGCTCAGTTTACACGACAACGTTTCTCGTGACAACACCTAATCTGTTAAAAAATAAAAAACAGAGGTGCGTTTACACTGCAGCAGTATACACATGGACAATGACATAGTTAGTATGCCAAGCCATGGGAGGGCACTGTTGTTGAAACCACACAGACATTTGTGCAAAGAACAATACGCTATAAACGTGAACAAAATCGAGAGAACCCGACATTCATATGGACTGATGACGAATCGGATGCTATCATGGGTGAGTCAACTATAAAACTACTATAGACTGTTTGTTTTCATGAGCATGAGCCGAAGGAACTATTTACAAAGGGAAAGGAGGGGGGAGAGATGCACATGCACAGTAACAGTGAAAAAATCTTTTCACCCTTGGAGCCGGTATAAAAACTTTGCAGATGCGATGGATCTGCACACTGGTGTTGTGCAAATGGAACCCCCAAAAAAGTGAGCGTTTTGTGAATACACTAGCATTTGTTGTCGTGGAAACAGGGTTTATCATGCCACTCATGTTAATCTCTTACAGTTTCATCCTGTTATATTCAGGTTTGCCTCTTGTTGTCTAGTTTCTTTTTTCCTTTCTGGGTACCTGGTCATTTTGAAAATTTCTTCTTTTTGGGATCGTTCATCATTAATGATCAGTTTTTATCTTAGATCCTTACCCTGCCTTCCCTAACAGGATGATCTTACATCATATGCATCATGATCATTTTAGAACAGGAATAAATACAAGATATCCCGTTGACCAGTTGTTCCGCTTTAATATTTTCTTTTTATATTTGCCTTTGTAATGAATGCAGATTGTAATTACTCACTTCACACTGAAATCTACATAATCCTTTTTTCAGAAGAAATAATACAATTTCGTAATAGATTTTAATCAGGTTTAGCTACATGCTTCAAAAGGAAAAGTGCATCACACGCACAGTAAATATGAAATATAAAAATCTGAAAATAGATTAAGTTAAAGACACAACACATAAATCCAAAATAGCATAACCCCATAATACACACAAAAAAATAAGTGTGCATCTTAGTTTATTGGTATTGAGTTGGATTCAAGTATTTTTGAGATATAGAAACTTTTCTTTCTGTCCAAACGGGGTGAGTCCAACACTTTTTAATGTAATTTCTCTAATGTAAAGACCTAAACAGCTGAGATTGTTTAGGTCTTTACCTCTAAGATTTTTAAAGTTTGAAGTCCAGTGGTCAAACTTTTTCATTTATTCTAACAAACATAGGCCACATGGTGATATTTATATTGTGGGTATGAATAGGTACACTGAGATCATGCTCACCAAACACAGTACGATGATACAAAGTTGAAATTGAACCATCTCCCTTAACAAAATATACTTGGGTACACAGAGTCCTTTTAGAAAGCACTTTTGTGCATAAAGAGAAAAAAACATCACTGAATGTGGACTGTTGGTCATCCTAAAACTCCCATACACATTACACAAGTACAGATTTTCATCATGTTTGGCACATTCAAAACAATAGCAGTGATCCAGTCAAAGACTAAATACACAGAAATCTTTTTTTTTCTTTCTCCTTTTATCTATGGGAATTTCAGACTTGCAATCATACTACAAACCGTTAATTCCCCGACAGCCTTCAGAACTTTTCAGTATCACAGTAATCAAAGCCAGGCAGCAACTCAATATTCTTCATTGACGTGTTTAAGAACATATGGAGAGTGAAGCTTAAGACATGTCATTCACAAAGGAAACCTCTTCTGGTGATTTGTTAAGATAGAAAGATCGATATATTCCCTCTTGAGTTAATGTGGTCTTGAGGCATGCTGGTGTACCAGAAACAAAACGAAGAGCAATGTACAAGAATGTAAAAGAAATGGTACAGTCGGTATATGCTACAGACTGCATGATTAAGCACTTTCACAATGACAAATTAATGTCCTTGTCAGACCCATCATTAAAAGAGGAATGAGGAACATGATAGAACATCTCTGAATACATTCTCTGGTTTCTTTTCCATCTTCAATTATGGAGGATCTTTTTATGTCATTTGATGGAAGGACTCACAAGTGTACTGCAGTAAAACACAAACATCACTTCAATTAAAGAGTCCCTTGAATGTGTTTCATTGTACACAGACCGTTTTATCACTCTGTTCTACCATGGCAACTGCACTTTTTTTTCTTCCTCTGGTGTATTTTGAGTCAAATTGCCTTTAAAAGCTGTATTAAAACTCTTCAACCTAATATCCACCCACTTAAGCCTTTAAAGGTGCTTTTACCTATATATACAGTATATAATTTTTCCATGGTCAAGGAGAAGCTGTGGACGGACACAATATGTAGCCTCTGTGGGGAATTGAGCATAACTGTAGACCTTCATTTTTTCATCCTGTACTTAGAAGCAGTGTTGTGACAGAGCTTTGGTTAAAAAAAAAAAAAAAAAAAAAAAAAAAAAAAAAAAAAA
>OMNM01001382.1:15994-27086 GCA_900302745.1 Parablennius parvicornis
GTCAAGACATATATATATATATATATATAAATATAAAGAACATTTCTGATAGAGACATATGGTGAAAACAGGAATGAAAAATAATAACACAAAAGTCGAACTTGACACCTCAGAAGGAGTTAAGTGGGTTGTAACAAAGGTATGGAACAGGTATAAAAAAAATAACCTTAGAGCAGTACAAGAGCACATGGGGACATAAAAGAGATCTGCTGAAGAAATCTTCAGGAAATGCTGCTGGAAACAACATATTTTCTGCATTAACACAGAGAATGAGGGCTCTCTGGGACTCCTGGTAGGAAGCTGTGTAAAGGAGATGACCTTTCTTTGAGGATGTTGGTGAGAATGCTTATATTTTATTATTACAAGACACTGATGATCCTGCAGCAGTGTTTCTCCACTCTCCCCAGATCCTCAGAAAGACATTTTGAAAACCTCTTCCCCATCACAATTGGCATATTCAAGGACTGGGTGAATAAAAGTCAGTTATATTTGTTTTTCAACATCATAAGGGAAGAACACTGAGGTAAATAGATCCGTGGCTGAACTTTTATGTGCATACCATTATAAAGAATTGGTAAATTAATATCCATGATTTCCATGAATATATAGCAATTTGTCCACTCCATAAATTAGATGTTATTTTGAAACTGCATCCACTGGTTACTTACTATAAAATAAAACAATAATTGGAATTGCAGACTGTCTGCACATATCTTATTGACTGTCTGATTTCTCTGATTTCAGCCGCATGAAAAAGTCAGACTGAGTGAAGACTAACTAAATCTATTTAATACTGAAGGCGAACATGAGGGTCAGAAAAAGTAAATGTGCTCTTCAGGAGAATATTTTCATTTGCCACATTGTGAGGTTGGAATTTGAAAGACACATTTCTGAGATATTGACTACAGAAAGTTTAGCCTCCCCACTGTCCAAATCATTCAGTAGCAAAAAATAAACTCTTAGGTTAACACAATGCCAAGTTTTGAGTGGAATATTTTGATCAAAATCGTTTCTTTGGTAAGTTTAAGTGAAAGAGTGTCCCATCTTGGTTGAATGTTGCTATGGTTTATTTGATATCTATTATGCAGTTCACTTATCATTCAGAGAGCTATTTAGATGGTCTATGGACAGAGCACATGCACCACGAACATCAGTAAACCAGAACAGTCCACTTCTGGTTTAGCACTCATCTAATTTAAGTTACTCATATTGAGATAATTATTGTCTCTTCTAGTCATTTCAGTTGTTTGCAGACCAATTACATCCTATTTTGACTTTGATACGAATATTTGTTTTTGTGTAGCTATGGTGATACAAACAAGTTGGTTGTGCAAAGTTTATGACTTATGCATATGTTATGTGTTGGTGGTTTTATATTTATACTGAGTAGCCCAAGGGGGAGGCAAGCTCGACAAAGCAACTTGACTTGAATTTTCCAACAGATTTTGTCATTCAATGAAACTGTAAACTTGTGTGAAAGTCTTGAAAAACCTGCAATAAAGGTGATCCCTACACAATCAAGCATGAGTGTCAAGCTCATTTTAATTTAGAGGCCACTCAGCAAAATGTAAAGGTTTGGGACAGTTGATTATATAAATTACCAAAACTGAAAATGTTCACCCCTTTGCTTCAGTGCAACAAAGTACAAACACATTATGAAAAAGTTCAATTTTAACAATATCCCATTGTGCAAAATATACAGGAAAAATTCTATTACAAACTAATGTCATATAAATGTAATAAATTACTGAACCTTCTGGTTTTTGGCTGTCCAACTCTGCAGATGGATCCTAAATCTTCTCATTGTGTCTCTTCAAGCTAATGTGTTTGCTTCTCAAGACACATGATTTCTGCAGCTGTCATTGTGTTTTTTGCAAAGTCAGGCTCACAGCATACTAATGGTACTTTATTCACAGTAAAATAGGTGTTTTTTTGTTTTTTTTTATGTCTGGGGCTATCACTGAAACAGTTATAGATCAACAGCATTAGTCATTGACAAAAGTTTATGTTAAACCAAGGTCATCCTGCAGAGCAGCATTGAACCATTGTTGAGTAGTTTTTTTGCCCACAGGACACACAAGGTGTTTGACACCTTGTCTGAAGACACATAAAACGTTGATATGGACTTTGACATTCTGAGTTTATATCATGACATTTTCAATCCAATATAGTGGCCAGAAATTTAAATGTTCACCGTGAAGGACAAAACCACAATTTTTTCAGAACTGCACAATAACAGTTTCTTAAGTTAGATTCCTGTTTCTGTCACGGTATCAGAGCAGCTTTGTTTTGGATTAAATGTAAATACTGAAGTGCATGGAAAGTCTATTCCTTGTCCATGTTTAGTGTGGCTTTGAAGTCTTTTTTGCACCCTATGAAACTATAAAACTATAAACCAATAATATGTTACATGTAAATAGTTGCACTGTTTCAGGCAGGAGGAGACAAAGACATA
The DNA here is from genome assembly GCA_900302745.1 of Parablennius parvicornis. Classification (NCBI taxonomy): domain Eukaryota; kingdom Metazoa; phylum Chordata; class Actinopteri; order Blenniiformes; family Blenniidae; genus Parablennius; species Parablennius parvicornis. The sequence goes on from OMNM01001382.1 coordinate 18,450, forward strand.
TATAATTTGCTGAGCTGCATTTCTAGACAGCCTTGCCCTAAATATAGGGATGTTTCATGCTCACAGAAACAGCAGGATTGCGCAACGATTGCCTTTAAAGTGCTGATTTCTGGCTTAACAATTTACATTTGCATGCTGAAGCCGAAGGCGGCGGCTAATGCAGTCCAGTTACTTAGGTTTGAATTGAAAATCCAAACTCAAAGAAGCCAAAACTAAGACTATTTTTAATGCATAGAAAAAAACAAAAGGCAGACTTACAGTAGTATATATAATTTCAGGCAATTTTTCTCTGAGATGTAATAAGGAAAGAAAGGAAATAAATGGAGATGGAGAAAATGGAGAAAAGAGATCCTTAAGTAAACCTTAAAAGGGGAAAAGAAGCTCGGCTAAATGGAGCAAACATCTTCCGACACAGCAGTACCAAATAATACTTTGCATGTGTTCAACAGCATCTTTCCTTTGGGTGGAGCATTGCTGCTCAGCAGACTGAGATGAACAGTAGAGTGTAATGTAATGTTGCCTGACGGACAGGCGTAATGGATAATAAATCCCAGGTTCAGGTGGTGTTTGATCATAAATCACACTCAGACTGTTAGCCAAAGTCAAATCCATCAGACTGCAGTGCAACAGGGAGCACTGTGCAGGAGAAATATGAATAAATCCCATTTTGCTTAATGGTTTGTCTTCCAAACCGTCTCGGTATACAAGAGAATATTAAACAAACATAGTACTTCCACGGATACTTTGTCTTTATTAGGGAAAACATCCCTGGTTCTTCGGGAGCTGGCGGCTAAAATAGGTCAAAGCTTCTACAAGTAAACATGAGCAGGATATTTAAGACTTTGATTAGAAAACTTTCACCACAAGAAAAACACACCCCTCTGCTGTAATTTCAATCTGTTTGATATATATGTATTTTTGTATCTGTCCAAATTCATGAGCCAGGGGGGTCCAAGTGAATCAGAATGTATCATCTCCTCTGTGGCAGAAACCCAAGAAGTGGGAAGCAGTTGAAAGGTTCACTAATATGATGTTTTGCTGCTTGTTTCTTTTACTGCAAGGTCATCATAAAGATAAAAATAATCCCCTGTGACAAATTTGTTTTCAAAAGGTTTCACTCTGCTTCTCTATCATCTCTGAGACATACTGCCTGATAGTGCTGACTCCAATAGAAAGCTTTGATCGGGGGCTGATGTATTACCCTGTCTTTCCTGTAATTCAAATGGCTCCACTTCTTGTTTTGGGGAAGAACACGGGAGGAGAGGAAATGGTCCTTCAGGAGTCAACCACAAGAGCTTCTTTATTCCCAGACACATGTTGAAAAATGTCAAATTTCTAACTAGATGAAACTCTTGTGAACAAACCCTTGCCAGTGGAAGGTAATTGTGCTAATGCAAATACACAGTCGCCTGGTAAGAAGGAGTATTTATCAATGCAGTTTCATATTGCAGGCAGCAATTTGCTTGTATGGGCCTGGGTTCAAACTGAGATGAAAATCGTGCAGTTGATGTTTCAAGCATTGCTGATATGTTTGTCTTGAATATGATTGCAGTTAACATGTGACATATGGGACAGCAGAAATTATCCACTTACTGCAATGTAATGGCGTGCTGAACTACGAGCTTTGTGTTTCAGACTCTAATGGTGAGCTTAAATGATGTTTACATTTTCTGCTCAGTCTCCCAGCTTCTATACATGTCAAGAGGGCAAACTGCAGAGTATCAAGTCGACCTCAGGAGTCAGTCATCATTATAAACACACAACATGTTCCCTGGCAAATTGCTCCAAAGATGAGCAGGTTCATTTAGACCAGAAGAGACAATTATATGGTATGCCTGTAGGAAACACTGACATATGCAAAGAGCAACAGCTGAGATAATGGTTGGCACCTAATTCATGCATTAAGGGAGCACTAACAGTGTCAGTACACCTAATATGGACAACATGTGTAAAGAGCTGATGATGCTATATTCCATATTAATCTAAATATTTTCAACATAAAAAAACAACAGTGAAAGGCATAATTACCTTCATTGGATGCTCACTGGAATGTTGACATATTTACCATTTTTCAAATTTTGCACTGGTTAAAAGCAAATCTTCTCCGGGAGGTCGGTGAGACTGTAGAGGAATGCAGAAGTGACATCACATTAGTAACGCTTTCTCTTAGATCCTGCCGGGAATGCTGTATTTTTATATTGTTGTGGTTCTTTTTTTGAGGATTTTCAACACAGAATAGAGTGTGTCTATATTGGGGCTGATAGGAGTTGAGGGTCTTGCTCAGGGAGTCATGGTGCATGTTTTTTGGACTGTAAAAGTAAACCAGAGTACCAGAGGAAACCCACGCACACATGGAGAGGCCATACAAATTTCACAGATAAAGGACCCAGCCAGGATTTGAACTGGGACCTTCAAATTGTTTCTTGCCTTTTCTGTTCATCCATCGCTGTGTTTTGAGCCTAGCCGCCTGCACCTTTTACTCCTGTGCCGTCACATCCAAGATGGACATGTGTCAGAAAGCTCGTTCGGCAGCAATCAAGAATCACAACTTAACTTCACTCGTTTTTTGTAGCGAATGATTGCAGGATGACAAACATTTTATTGTTAAAATGATTTTATTTTTAATTGCTGTTTTTCCAAAATGTTTTGTTGTCATAAGGTCTTCAGAGAATCAAACTGAAAAAATGCTTCAGTTTACTTCTGTTTTCACTGTTTATTGTCATTGTTTGGTTACAATTATCCTTCCATGTGTATGTGTGCAATACTTTTTCCTCACCCTTATACTGCTGATTATAAGTGACAATGAAAGAATAATATTGAGTAGAATACTGGTTCACTTTTGTTCTAAAAGAAAGATGGCAGTACTGATACAATCTAATGGGGAAACAGACTTGACCACTCTTGTGTTAGGCCTCCAAAAATAAATTAGCCTCCTTCTGTGCTCTCTGGTGAAAAAAAGAGGGTAGATCTAAGAGATGCTTTGAAGGAAAATTCAGGGACAAAAGCATTTGCTTTTTGTTAATCAATACAGTTTGGGAGCGTCTATGCCTTTAATGGCTCGTTGATCAAGGTAAGCAAAACATGAAGCCTTTGTGTTGCACTATTGAAAATAAATTGACATATCTGAAAGTCAAACATCCCGCGAGCTTCCATTAGCTTCATCATTGGTCTATTGTGCCACTGTTCCGACAAAAAGGTTAAGCTATTGAAAGTGGTGAAGTCTGCAATGACACTAATTTATTTTCTGAATTATTGTTTGATTAAAGAGCTAAGCATATTTTTTGCAAGTTTTATTATTGCCAAAAGATGAGTGAAAATCAGCCTAATTTCTCTGCAATTCTTTGGCCTGATACTGGAAAAACCACCATGTTTTCAGTGCTAGTCACAACCTGCAATACCAGGACCAAAACACAACTTATCTAGTTATACCAGTACAACCAAATTTATACATGTGATCTGGACCCCATAAAAACCTGCTAAAGACCATCACAGACTTGAATAGATATGCATATACCAGCATCCACCACATAAAAGCATGAACCTGCCTCAGACTGCTGAGAGCCTCACAGACCAACATCAGATCAGCATTAGATCAGCAGAGATGTGCATCAAAAACGCTTCTGACGAGAATAAACCAGAATAAATTATCAAAAAAGAATGGACTGGCATATAGAAGAAATTGTTATCAAACAAGAATACACCAGCATTGGCTGGTATAAACCACTATCAAATGAGTATAAAGCGGCATAGACCAATATCTGGCCAGCATGATAGACAAGAATAGACCATCATGAGTCGGCATCAATTCTGTTAACTAAAAAGCATAGACTGGAAGAGACTAGTATCACCCAAGTGTCAGACCAGCATGGTCCAGTATAGACCAGAACAGATCAATTTCTTTAAAGACCAGCTTGTTCAATATTAACAACCACCCACATTCAAAAGAAAAAGCATGAGTGACAAAAAACACAAACTTGATACTCATCTATTTTAAACTCGAATCAAATATCTGACAAAGCTGATTCACCTTTTTTTTTTTACTCGCAGAAAACCAGATGACGTATATTTTATGTTGTTAGTTGCCTAGCAACAGTAGGTTCTCAGGGCTAAACCACTTCAAAACTGAGAATAATATGCACTTGACCTCCCATGTCGAAAACACAACCTCACTCATAAAACTTGAAGATAGTTTTAGGCTGAAAATCCCCATCAGTTTAAGCCTTTGTCGTCAGATTTGGGAAATACACATTTCAGCCATAGAATTACGTCCACTGACTGAAGTGAATAAAACTGATCATTTATGTCTTGGTAATGCTTGATGATGGGATATATTAAATAATAAGTGAACAATTTGTCCTCAAAGTTGATTTTGGAAAAGAGAAAAAAAATTGGGTAAGCTTAACGATTTAGGTTTGACGGGGAGCAAATTGTGCTTGGATGACATTTTATGATTTCTCTTTGGAGTGCTCAGTAGCTTTCATATGGAATCATTGTCCATTTTTGACTACAGACATGCATCTTCTTTTTCTTAATGGCTTTTGTGGAAAACATGCTCGCCATCCTCGGGTCCACACACAGACAACGCAGATACAGACAGCCACTTCACCATGTTTTATTTTAAACTCAAATCAAAAGCTCGGAGTGTCTTTCGGGCACCTGTCTTGTTTTTCCTGCCTGTCAAACGTTGTGTCTGGGCGGCTCCTCCTTTATGGGCAAAGAGGTAATTGGCCCCTGACGAGTCAGACACATCTTTATTTTGTTTTCTGTTAATTGCAAATTTCACAAGAGATAAATATTGATATGACCTTCCTAGAAAACAATTACTGGGCACTTACTGGTTGAAGTAAGAACTGTCACACATATTTTTCCTTTCCACTATTTGCCTTTGTTTCGTGCCATTTTCAAGATGTTAAGCTTCCCTGATCTGATTTTGCTTTTTTTTTTTAATGCACCTGAATTTCTACAATAGAACATTGTTACATGTGTCATATACACATCTGTGTAGAACAGTGGGAACCATAATCCAGATTGATTTATGCTTAGGTAAGCTTTGCCCCACTTTAGGAAACAAACAACACAAACAAGAAAGCTACACTTGTATAGGAGGAAAACGCTGATGCCTCTCAGAGTGATGGCAGCTTTGCCATGTAGACATATTGCAAAGGCAAGCTTTTTGAGCATGGAAGTAAATGGTTTTCAATCTCTCTCGACTTTAGACAAAATAGCTCTTTGAAATGTGCTCAGCTGCTTGAAATGAAACATTGTACTTCCATCATAGGCTGTCCAGGATAACATTCACCTTCATGTAATTTTATGTTGCACTGTATGATTCAAGCTTTGAGTGCACATGCACTGAGAGAAAAAAAGAAATTCACTCAAGAGCATGACAAAAGTCACCAAGTCTCATAGGACCTTTCAGAGAAGCTTTGGATTCATGCTTCTGTTTCACAGTGAATTCATATTGGCCATATTAAGGCCACCTCACAGAAATAAAAGTCCATTCCTAGATCCAAGAAAAAAAATGATTATGAAATCAAATCAGGCATATGTTTTGTTTTGTTTTTTGTCCACTGACACATGTATACAACAATGGCTTTGAGAAAGGACTGCCTGTATGACCTTTCACTTTCACGGTCTCTTTAACCAAAAGGACTCCACCACTACAGCGTCCACAAATCTTGGTTGAGGAAGTTCTAGCTCAGTGAGCAAGCAACGAAAGGTTCACAATGAGTTTGCGAAGCGGCAACATTGTGAAACCTTCCCGGAACTCGTGGTGCCATCAGTGATGTATTTCAGGACACCTGGCAACACACTTATGCAGCGCTTATCTCAAAGAACATCATGACGAAAGCAGATAAGAGACTACAGTTCCGTCCTCATTTTCCAGTTCATTTTTCATTTTTCTCCTCAGCTCTCTCTGGCTCCCTTCCTCACTCTGCTTTTCACCAACGCTATGGTGAATTGTTGAAAATTCCCTTCCTCTAGCTATCACCCTCTATGAGTTGGCAGAATTTTTCACACAGCTTTTGGCCCGAGATCAGTGAAGCACCTTGGGCAGGGAACGAAATATAGAACCGGGATGCGAAGACAGACATAACCTCCCGCAGCAATCTCCTCCCAAGCAATTTTGATAGCAGGGGTGGCGGTGTGGGTTATTCCCTCTGTAATACACTATGAGGCCCTAAGCTTGTTCCCTGCACAGTAGAGAGCACTCGCTCTCCTCTGCATGTCTCTCTCTTGACAGTCAAAAAAACAGACATCCAATCTCCCGTTTGGGTGATTACGCCGCTATTGACCATGACCTTATCATTGATGTGTACTTTGTGCGAAAGAATTCCCGCGCTGCTTTGTGGTGAGAAGAGTCAGATCCACCCTATTTTTCAGTGTCAACAGGAATGGGATCACATAATTCCATGGCTGGTGGTACTCATGCTCCACCATCACCACAATATGAATATATTTGAAATAAAAGGAAACTCTGGCTGGTTGCTTGCTCTTCAAACCAGGACGTGCTTCTGGGCACGCATTGCGCTTAACATTTTGGGCTTGTTTTTATTTTGTTTTATGGTCCATGAGTTATTTCATTGATCAGGCTGATAACAATGGCAGCCGTGGTGTGAAATATGAACTGCCAGCAAGAGCAGCTTAGCTCTCTCATTATTAAAAACCTTCTGCATCCATCTCTGCCATTTGTGATGCCTGTGGTTATAGGGCTGGTATCGACACTCTATGTGCTTGAATCATGTTTTATAAAGAACAATCAAATCTAGAAAATTAAGCAGCACATTCTTTGTTATACGAAGTAACAACAGGATGCCACCCTATTGGGGCAAAGTGCAAGTATTCACATCAATAAGCACATCTTAATTTGTTAGCTATATTTTTCAATACACATACTTTTACAAGAAAAAAGAAGGGCTTGTTCTCTGTAACTGGCTCAGGCTCTAAGAGGGAGTGAGTTACATGGAGGGATGTTATTGTTTCAAAAAGAGGCTTTGAATTTGTGCTGCCGAATGCAAATGAATGCCTTTGAAGTACAGCGATCTTAGAAAATTAAGAATATCCTTTTTTTTGGAGGGGGTGAATGAGACTTCAAGCTGCAAAAAGTGGTGCAAAGAAAACCCAGACCAAATTAATTAGAATGCTGATTTGATATTGGTCAAAGACAACAACAACTACTACCTAATCTTATGAACTGCATTAGACAAAGCTTAAAAGGAAAAGTCAGTAGGTGGTGTCAGTCTTTTTTTTTTTTTGCATTAAATGGCATATTTTTGTTATTGAAGAGGAACCTCTATCAGGGATGTGCAGGCAATTACACCCAATGCTCCCATGCATGAAATCCCAGCTGGTTGTTATTGATAAATTTCCAAACACCTCCAAAGACTTTTCAAATTACCTCACTGCCTTATTAAAACTTTACTCATGCATTTCATTTTTTCTAACCCTCTTCCACCACCCACCACCAGCCCCACATCTTTTTTTTTTCCCCGTGGTTATGTGAGAGTATGTTTGTGTGATAGTGCAAGAGCAAGCAGGAAAATTTGCTCAAGAAAGGGAACGAGAAAGAGAGGGGAGATAAAGAAAACGAGGGAAAGAAAGAGAGAGAGAAAAAAGAAGGGACAGAGACTGTGTGCAGGATTGGAGTGCTGGACATATGAACCGACAGCACCAATTTATCTCCTCCTGGAGTACTGATGGACAGGGCTTCATTATTAGTAGGGAAGCCATAAGCCAAACATATTTTGCGTCGCTTCTGTATTCAAGCCGCATACCTCTGCATTAACACAAGCCATTTCTCTTTACATGGCTGAATGAGATTCCTTTTAAAACCATTTGAAGGTCAAATGACCTGCCATACTCCAAGGATATAAAGAAATCTCACGTCCCCTTCCAAAACATCCCCTTGTTTCAGTCTCATCTCTCAAGGATACATCAGCTTATTTGAAACGACATCTTAATTGCACTGAGTGGAGATCAATGGATGGCATAAATGCAAATAAATAAATAGGAACAATGGTTAAGTTATTTATTTCTCTCTGGGGCAAACAATTCCTCAACATGTGAGGCCCGTTTCTTCTTTCAAAACAAAAATGGCACTGAACAAGACGTATCTTCTGGGCTTAAAACATGGATATATAAAAAGACAAAGCAAACACAATTCAATTAGCAGACAATTGCAAAACCCACAACCCAGGCTGTAATCACACAGTGCTTTTGCTATAAAAGAGGTGACAAGAAGCTTTTACTGGCCCTTTCAACTCTGATTTCAATAAACCATTTATCTGCACTGCCATGGGACAAATTTGTCTTTCCTCTCACCAAACACTGAAAACCTCTGATTGCTCGAGATTTGTGCTCTGTTTTGTAAACAAACAGCCAGTCATTCGCACAGATTTCCTGGTTTACTTTGACGCCCTCTGCAAGAGCAGTCAGACAGACCACCACGTTTGTTGTCTCTGCTCTTGAACCCATCTTGCCCTCCCACTCAAGCCGGGAAGATAAGAACATCCCGCCCATGAACACATTTAAATGTAAATTTAACTCCATGTAAAGTCCTTCATGAATAAAGACACTAGTTCCATTTGCGACAAGCCTTTATTACAGCGTAATTAATCATCTCATTGGGCTACAGAT
>OMNM01001383.1:0-13313 GCA_900302745.1 Parablennius parvicornis
CATCTTTTTCTCCATTGTTCATATTACTGCTTTACTTGATTCTGTGAACAATCACTTCTGGGGTTAAGTGTGTGTGTGTGTGTGTGTGTGTGTGTGTGTGTGTGTGTGTGTGTGTGTGTGTGTGTGTGTGTGTGTTCTAGGCAATATGGACTTCAGTATTCTTGCAGAATTCTCACTTTGGCCCTTGTTTTTTTATACACAGTACCACAGAGCACTTGTACAAAACATTAGTTGATAAAATAAACTTTTTCTTTGCATCTTTACTGTCTTGCAAAGTTCAGGCATAGACCTGCATCAAACAACAAGATGCTCTTCAGATTTTCAGTTCCAATGTAGGTGTATTTATATAGAATGCTTTTTTAACTTGCCTTCTGCAACAAAGCCATTTGTATTTGACTTTATTTTCATTTTCAGAGCTTCATGAACATGTATGGTGGGACTATTGTCTCCAAAGTCAATTATCTATTACAGTGGTTTCCAACCTGAGGTCCAAAAACACTTTATTGGATCTAGAGTTCCTTCTTTTTGGGTGACCGTCAGAGTGGATATATCTGCCAGTGTGTGTTTTCAATTTAATGTTTTGATTGGTTGGAAAAGCAAAATCAGTCTTTCTTTGATGCAAATTCCAGAGGGGAAAAAAAAATCAAGATTGACATATCACATTATGTCTCTGTTAAATGTGAAAATACACAACATAACACACGATTGATTTATTTACAATGAAAACATTTTATTTAATCATGTTATAAGTATCATTTAGCTGAAAATAAACCGACCAGTAAAAATGAAACAATACAGTTTGAAATTTAATTCAGATTCCTTGTGACGTGCCGTCAGCTGAACCAGAACAGGCGTTGATTGAATGGCTTTTAATTTAGAGTCCTTTCTGTCAAATCATAAGAAACTGTCATTCATCGTTACACATTCTATTCATTGTTTTACAGTAAATATGAACACATAAAAAATAAAATTAAAAAAATCACAAGTCTACAGTAGAGTTGTGCCATACAGGCATGGCAAGCGGTTAGGATAAACTAGCGCAGAGTCCACATGCATGCAAGGTTTATTGTCTACACAGCCTGGATTAAAAGAGAGCGTTACAGGACATCGAAAGCACTGAGAGGGAAAAAAAAATCTTCTCTACTACTGTGCAACTCTGTTAAAAAACAAAGGTCTATGTTAAAAGCTTTGCATTACACATTGTTACAGAGGTTATCCTTCAGTATGTGCTCCTAGGACATACAAAATAGTCAGCTATTAGAAAGCACGTGGCACATATAACAGCTAAGAACGCCTTTAAGTGATATGAGAGCAAGAATATAATAATCATAATACAACGATAGGTGCATTTTTCATTTTGTGTCTCTTTCCGATCTGTTACAATCTATTTTACATACAGAGCAATTACATTTGTATGATGACTTAACTGTACATGGCACTTCAATAACACTATTGAACAAATAAATCATGACAATGATACTAGAAACAATACAAAACAAAATAAATAGAAAGTGTTGTCTTTGTTCAGTCTCAAAAATAGTGCTGTGTTCCAGTTTTGATTCATCTTGTTTGAATTTGTTCACTGTAGATGAAAGTGTGCCGTTGCTGATGAATCCAAACACAAAGACACGGGAGCAAGTTGAAAAAGACACGTTTAGTTTGTGTTTCTCTGAAGAGGTTTACTCTACTACACACTTTTAATACAGTCAAAGATGAAAAACACAACTTTTATTTTCAAGAGATTTCCGAGACAGTATTGTCAGCTCATACTACTGATTATGTAAACAGACTGTTAAATGCGAGCTACAGTATCTGTTTCCTGCAGCACTCAGGAGAGTACTCTCAAAGTATTCAGCTCATTTTCAATTAATCTTCTCTCCCTGTCATACATCCATCCCTTTGCTCAGAGCAAGCCACTAATTAATCAAAACTCTCAGAGAACAAGGGAAATTGAAACTAAGATAAATGTCAGTGTTTGTCTTCTCTTACCTACACTAGACATGAAAAATGATATGGAAGCTCTCAGCATTTGTGTCCTCTCGGCTTGGGTCATAGTGTGAATCTGATACAACAGCTCTGTCTCACCCAATGGCAAAGAGCAGCGTTGATCATTAGAGATAATCTGAAGACACCTGAACCGTTTGATGAAATGGAATGCATAATGGGTGTAACTAACTGAAAACCCATCTAACCAACAAGAGCTTGATGTTTGGGTAATATTATTTCAAAGGCGGGAGGGTGCCATGCTCCTAGGAATAAGTTAAAAACTCTGCCGACTGAATAAAAGTGATGCGTTTCTTTAGTTTCCTTCACAGGCGGGCCTCAAAGTTTAAAGACGGTTACCCAGGAAAAACCAGACGGCAGCTCTTCCGCTGGTCTATTCTTAAACACATGTTTTGTTCAGGTCAACTTTCAATGGCAGAGGCCCTGCTTCCTGGATCTCCTCTGATTGTTTCACGGTAACGGCGATCACGGGGCTCAGGTGGTATGGGTTGACTTTGTGGGCATTGTCCAGGAACTCTTTATCTCCATTGATACTCAGCTGAAAAGATAAAGCAAAAAGTGATAAGGTTGAGTAAATGAGGAAACCTTGACCACCAACCCGTGCCAAATTTGGTGGATTTTAGGGGATGTTGTACCTGAAGGTCAAAGTCGAGAGTGTAAAAAACTCACCAAAAATGAAACATCCTTGTAATTCAATTGTGCTTAAAAGTTCTTAAAAGTTATAGTAGTTATGGTATACTTTTTAGATTCCAAACTATATAAGGTATATCCATAGAGCGCTGGGATTAGGTCCTGTGTTTCGCGAACCTAGGTTTGGTGAAGTGGTATAGAAAATGGGTAGAAAAATAAAGCTCATCACAGAAATTATCAAATGTCACTTTGTCATTCAATTGATGTGTTGTGCTGAGAGCACAGGTGAGTGAGCAAGCTTTCCAGATAATCTCAGCCTGTATGGGATGCAATATTAGCAGCAGGTCTTTTTCATTACCACCTAAAACACAAACTGACAAATCACAAACAATAATCCAGATTAGCTGAAGACAAACTGGGTACAAGACTGACTCACCTAAAAGCTCAACAGTGTGAATTAGTCGAACATGACATAATTACAGCTTTAACAATACATGTTTTTTTCTTTTCTGTGTTGATCTGTCCAGTCTCTTTCTTCTATTCTTTCCCTTTCTTCTGCCCGTAAGCCATGTTAACATTTGCACCAAGTTCAGTTTGAGCTGCTTGAAACAATCAATAGAAAAATAGTGGATGCATTATGGGAGCAGACATTTTCAGTGATACAAAGACAGTGATTTTCCACTGTATGATGTTAATACTCAGATCCACTGGTGATTACTTTCTCGCATGTGAAAACATATAAAGAGTGTATTACAGTAGAATTAACAGAAGTCAGAGTATGCAAAGTATGTATAATTAAGCAGTACTGACAACGTAGTAAAAGATTTAAATATAACAGTTTGGTCTGTCTGTAACTGTCACTCAAATATGAGACTGTACATAAAGCACACTCTCAATTGTGAAGGGATTTATTAAAATGAAAAAGTAGGACATTATATTGCTGCTGTTAATGGGAGACACTGATAACAATTAAATGTAAAGGTAATCCATTGTTGCTTTTTCCTTTACTCCTCCACTATTTTTATTGGAGGACTCTCAAAAAACACACGTTACACATTGAGATGAAGCAGGTGAACCTATTAAAAAATTGTTCACGTGTCTGTACCTGATTTTTGATGTGTTGCTCCGGCGCGGTGACGAGGCTGGCACAGCTGAGCCACAACATGACCATGATGGAGAGGAACAGACAAGCAGCTAAAATCCACCGTGGAAGGCCTGAACGTCTGGAGGGAGAAACGGCAGGTCAAGGTGAGGGATGCAAATATTGACAAAAGTGCGCTTCCTTTAGAATGACCCTGAACATGTTTAAATGTATTTCAGATCTGGCTATATAACAATTAATTAAAACACAATCGGCAAACAGGCAATCATTTTTCTCTCTGAATACATTTTAGATGGGGCTTTAGACACAAAACGTTCAGTAGATGCCAGAAACAACCAATGTATCCGAAACAAACAAAGACATAAAATGAAATGAGTCCCTGTGATGTTATGAGATAGAAAGTGGAATGACTCATGGATTAGGTATTAAACACATTTACTGAAATGATTTCTATATACAGTACAAAATCTGTCTTTAGTGATGAAAACTTCAAAGAGCTTTGTTTGTATAGAAACTAGTCAGATGCATTGCTCACTTGTGATTTCAGCTCATTATTTCACACAAAGTGTGGTGGTTGAGTGTATTACTTATTCTTTTCTTTGTACTTCCTAATTGCAGGTTTTTCTGAAACTCTTCCAGAGAGGCCATTAGATCTTGAACAACTGTACTGACAACTCTTTTGAATCCTTGTTCAAAAAGCTTGCAAAGAGCACTTGATCATAGCCGGTTTAAAGGAAATTATAATTAACTCTACACTTTTGGATTGTACAGTATGTCATTTCAGACTGAACCAGCTGACGCCAATTTGAAGGACTTCTTTCTAAATATTAGCAGAATCCATCTGGTTTCCTTTTCTTCATGTGTTCAATTCATATTCCCTGTGTCACTCAACTTTATTGAAGTTAATTTATGAGGTTTCTTGTTCAGATACTTTGGATGTGTGGAATATTAGGGTTGTTGAAAACATCTGGTGAAGCTTAAACCTTCATAAGTCATACATTGAATTGTATTATGGATTCAACATGAAAGTAAAGGGAAAGCATCCCACATACACAGAAGAGCACACATCTCTGCCTCAGTCTCAGTTTAGACTGCTAATATCCTCTAAGTGTGCAATACAAATTCAAAATATAGGCTTAAAATTGTGTTTTTGTAAAAAAAAAAAAAAAAAAAAAAAAAAACACACAAAAAAAACAATCTATCAATTTCTCGACACACTATAACCACAAAGCCAATAATAACAGGTCGTTCTCATGGAAACAATTAAAGTATGAAAGCTTTATATACTTTACTCTTCCGGCTAGTGAATCAATTTGGAAGTGAAATTATTTAAATGTTTTTGCACTAGGTAATCCAAGGTTTCTACATAGTTAATGGTTTACAATTAACTCTTGCCTGGATGTTTCAGCTGTTTGGTGTCTGATTCGCATGTATGGCACAGTGTCTAGTTTCATGCATTAAGTAAAGGTGTGTTGGAGCAGCCATTCGCTGAAAATACTACAAAAAAATTCCATTCAGAACATTTCCTCTGCTGTTTTTTTGTATGAATGCATTGTTGTTGAATTTAGTTTGCAGAAAGGTGATACTACAGACACTCAGACGATTGAGCTTAATGTTTATTATATCTACATTTGGGGCAATGGTGGCCTAGTGGGTAAAGACACGTACTTTAAATCGTGAGTTTGCATGTTCCAGGTCCACAGCCCACCACTGTGGGTCTTTTCACTTGGAGCAGTGTAATGTGGCTGACCATCGCGTCGTACAAATAGGTTTAATGCAGAGAAAAGCAATTTCCCATATGATCAATAAATGATTATTATTATTTTGTTATTTTATTTATTTATTTATTTATTTATTTATTTATTTATTTATTTATTTATTTATTTATTTATTTATTTATTTATTTATTTATTTATTTATTTATTTATTTATTTACTTAGTTACTTAGTTACTTAGTTAGTTAGTTAGTCTTTGCAGTGCAGTTGAGAGCGTGGACTGATATGAGAGGTTGATGCAATAATATAAGAATGTCTTAACTGAGAGATGATTAGCACGTTATCACGATACTGTATCTCCAGCTCACCTTGACATGCAGCCGAGAAAGTCGTGCTCAGCTGTGGGGTCTTCTGTGTGCTGGACAGCGTGTTTCCCTTTGCCTGCTGCCTTCTGCGCTCCCTTCTCTCCATGTCCCCTCACACCTGCCATACAGTAAGAAATGCAGACACGGTGCTAATTAGTGTGAGACATTTATTGCAGCAGCATACTGTACATGTGCCGCTATAGATAGGCTGAAAAATGTTTGTGTGCACTGCATGTGAGAATGTTGTGTCACTGTTCTGACCGTGGGGTCTCTGGGTGTGGGAGTGGACCTGGGGCCAGGGTTTTTCAGCTACATTGGATCGAGGAGCCTGCAGCTCTGGAAGTGAGTACTCCATCTCTGGCTGGCTCTAAAGAAAGACAAAGAAAGAAAGTTTGTTTTTTTTAAAATACTGTAACCAACAGAGGAATTGTAATTGTTTAAGTTCAGCAGCAGAACAGCAAATATCAACGACAGAGAGGTTTCAATGAGGTGTACATCCATCAATGAATGAAGGAAACATCTTCAAAGAGTAATCAAGAACAAATAATCTGGTGCTATATTTGTTGATCAGATAGTTTCAGGTTTTGAATGCTGTGCCACATCTTTAAATAATGATTGATATCATGTACAACCAATGAAAACTTGAGGGACACGGGGTGGTTAATCAGATATACAAACTTTTGTGGTACCATTAAAACTCAGTCCCTCCGTCTTACTCATATTTATTAGCAGGTACATTTACAAAGATACAGGAGACATAACCTGCAATCAAAACAATGTCACATTCACACCAAGGGGCAATTTAGAGTCACTCATTAACCTCATGTGCATGTTTTTGGACCGTAGGAGGAAACCAGAGTACATGGAGGAAAACCCACGCACACACAGGAAGAATGTGCAAACTGTACACAGAAATGACTCGGCTGGAAATTGAACCCAGAATTTCTCGCTTTGAGGCTAAACCACTTAACAATGGGTGGCACTATGTTTTTGTTTTGCTACTGTAAATGCTCTGTTCTTTCAAAAATGTGCACTAAACCAGGCTAAAACTTCTAAAAAAAAAAGTGACATAAAAAGGATAGTTGCCTTTTAATTTTTTTGTGAATTTTCCTGAATGTTTTCTTCACTGCAATTTGAGGCAATGATATCTAAGATGCTGAAATATATTGTGGGGAACAAAACATTTTAACTACTGCCTCTTAAAATATGTTACGTAATCTCTCGCTATAATAATAAGTACACAGAAGATTAAAAAAAACATGACAATGTAACTTGATTGAGAAACTGGGAAACATAAACTACCATAATCATAGAGTCAGTGGCAGTTTACGCGTCACTTCTTGCTGCCTCTGCAGGACAAGTATCTAGCAAGGGTTTGTGATTGTTTCACCCCAACAATGCAGAGTGCACAATATATTTTCTGTACTTTAATCCCAATTATTGCATTCTATTCACCAAATGATCCATCCATCCATCCATCCATCTATCTATTGCAGTGGATGTATGCACAGCAAAGAAGCCCACAATTCTCTCCACATCTTTCTCTGCTCCTGGGGGGAAACATTAGCCACTCCCAGATCAGCCAACAGATGTAATCCATCCTTTCCTGGGGTGACCTCCCAAAAGTTGGACATCCCTGTGATACTCCTAATAGGAGGCGAGCCTAGGGCAGTAAGATGGCCGAACCACCTCAACTGGCTCCTCTGAGGCTCCACTGTGTTTCTTCTCAACAACTAAGCATTTTACTCAGTCAAAAAGAAGTGAGAATCACCACCCTGTGTAGAAAACTAATTTTAGCTGTTTATATAAACAGCTTCAGTGTCTTGTTGACGATACAAACTCCATGACCATCAGTGAGAAAGGGGATATTAAAAATTAACTAATTTGCATTTCTGCGTAAACTCCCTTGCTACAATAATCCAGTATGGCCACTCCCAGCTCTAACGATGGGGTACTTGAACTCCTCTACCTGGCGAAGGTTATCCCTTCCTACTCGAAGAGGGCATACTGTCACTTTACATAAGGGAACTACTTGAAGGTGCTATATCTTTGCAACAAATTATTTTTTTTAATCAAAAAAACTTTTCAAAGTATTTGATAGTAGATGACTGGTTTTGACTATATAAAAGTTTTTCTACAACTCATGAAATATTTAAAAAAATTTACAAAAAAAACCCACAAAAAAAAACCTGTTTGCTCTGTTTAACAGAACAGTATGAAAGTTCAGTACTTGTGATGCGATGGATGGAAGAAAGCCAGATTGGTGCTAGGACTCGTCAGCCTGAAAGCTCCAGCTTAGTGAATGATGGGTTATGGTGAAGTGTGCAAGTGCTTGATCAACTCTTCTGTTCAGCAGAATTGACATGATTTATGCGTGGATCCCGGGATTAAAGATAAAGCTGTTTTCCTCTAATCTTGGAGCATTTAGTAGAGTGTGTAACTAAATCAAGCCACTTCAAAGTAATCATAATTTCCATGTTTGCTTGTTTTTTCCAGCCTGCTTAATATGTATCTTCAAGCACAGATATCTGCATAGTAAAAGTTGTGGTAATGGGAACACTTCCCTGACAAATAGCTATTAAAACAACTGCTATGCACACAGAGAGCCTGCTGTCAGTATTTGCCCCAATGTGTTTCATTGTATGCGTAGTGTTTCTTGTTCCCCTGGAGAACTCATTAAAGTAGGATTTTGGTTCCCTGCTGCTCCCCTCCCTCCACTTCAGCTACGGATGCAGTCCTCTGTAACAATGCTGCTGCTGGCCTCAGCAACAGCACACACACTTTAACACCTATTAGAACAACACGCCCACATCCCACTGCAGCAGGATCAAACCTCTATATCATTCATTGATTCTGACACTTAACCAGTTCTTTGGGCTTCTGAAACCTTTTGTCATATCTGACACGATAACGTGGGATTGAGGGTTCACCCTCAGCTTCGTGCATTACTTCATTCAGAGATTGAGTGATCTATCAGAACAATTAAAATTACTGGTACAAGATAACAAAGCAGTGCACCATACTGTGGTCACTGCAGAGATATGGCTAGTTAATTGGCTTCCCAAAACAATTATAATCCTATAAATGAAAGAAAGGTATTTTACAGCTGGCCTCATTTGCCCACATGAGCAGTGTTTCTCCTACACTACAGAGTGCATTGAAACCATATGAAGCATTGGCGCAAAGTCTCTGAAGAAATGAGGGAAAAAGTGAGGGGGTGGGGGGGGTCCTCATTTGCTGCAGACTGAAATGATCTCACCATTCGAATGTATAGAGCCTATTCTACATCTGACTGACCTGCATGATGAGAAAGGTGCAAAAGGTGCTATACTTTACAGAGACAAAAAAAAGTGGGGGCTGGGAGGGGCTGGAAAGGTCTCAGACAAGAGAATTAAGAGCAAACAGTACTCTGGTTTTCTTCAACTCTAGAAACACATGAAATTAGTTGAATTACTGAATCAAGGTGTTGTTAGATAAATCTTGTTTTTGTCTCATAAAGAATGATCCTAAATTTGCAGTTTGTGTTCAAGGATGACCTATGTCAGCGCTGTTGGAATCTCTGTGCTACTTTTGGTGGCCTTCATTGCAGACTCAAAACAATTCAACCTTTAAGAAGGCACTGTCTGACTTTATAGTTAGGCAAACTTCCAGACAAAGGTGAAACTGTGACTTTGTCTCTTCTTGTAAGAATAATGTAATAAAAATCAGTCTTATTTCTGTGTTTTCTGTCTCCCTGAGTTTTTTTTTTTTCACTTTGTCAATTCTCCTGACAGGTGTGAATGTGTCTGCAGGGGGTTTGCTTCCCTTGTGATGAAGTGGCAAACTAGCGTCCTGTCAAGGCTTTACCCAAAGCTCTAAAAATAGCTGATCGAGGATCGGGCTTCAGAGACAGGCACCCAGAAACTAATTAGCGCCAATAGTTGTATTCTCAAAACAAAGCTTGCAGATGCCATTGTGTACAAATGGACAGTTTGTGGGATGCCGCTGTTTATTTCACTGGCAATTGACAGAACACAATGATTTCTCAGAAAGTTGTTATATTGCCCTATAGGTTATTCAGTTGTCTGTATGGAGAATGACTGTAATGACCTGGATGACGGCAACAATGGAATTCAAAATTTGTAGCATAAGATGTACTTATATGTTTGTGTTTGCCACAAACTGCTTCACATCAACTAGGACTTGGTGCAGAGGGGATTTGTAGTCATATGGGACGAGTACAGTCCAGGTCTCAAGGTCGTCCTGTACTCAGACTATTTCACAGAGTATGGCTTCTAAAAAATAAATAAATACAAGCGATTGTTGAAAGGTATACTGAAATCTAAAAGCTCACCAGGTTTGTGAAAATGTTTTAGATGTCCTCTTCATCTGATACTACATTTACAATATCTCTTCAATTTCTTCCAAGCTTTCTGTAATATTAATAAACTAACCTAAATGATTCTATTGTTATCTGCATGTATGTATTAATTACATTTAAAGTTTTGTTTTAAGCCCAAGATAGGCATTAGATCATCACTGTCTTGATGAGCATCACTAGACCTGGTGAAGTTAGAAAAAGAGAAGGTTTACAGCCCTAATTAAGATCATTCAGCATGTATCTACCTGGAATCAGAGGTTTGACTATCAACCATGTGGTGATGTTTAAGGTGTGCCAATAACACATTATAGTGAGCTGATATATCCAAACAACAGGGTGGTAGTGAAACAGGGCTGTTGGGAGCTGAGGATGTGCTTTAGCCATATTTCCCCCAAAATACAAGTTGTAGGCATCTTCTCTTCAATGGAGATAACTCTTTGTTGTGTGACCTGAAAGTGACTTACTCCACCTTCATAAATGGCTGCCACTGATTGGGGACTTGTGACTTCCTGCTTGGGTTTTTTTTTTTTTAATGACGCCTGGGGCTGCACAAATAGTTATTTTCATGTGACATCACACAATCCAAACAAAAGTAGTTACAGATGGGAATGGACAGACAACTAGATAAAGATCATTTGTATGTCTTGCAGCACTGGCTTGTCCCCCTCTTGCGATGCTGCCCCTGATCTCCACTGCACTTTTTCTGCTGTTTCAACAGTCAGAGAGTCAATCTGTCAACTTAGTGGCAGTTTGCCAGCTGCCCAGTAAACACAGGACTGATCGTTTCTTACTGGCCCGAAGAACTTGGCTTCCCCTCAGTGTCTCAATGTGTGCGTCACTGCTATAAAGAGCAAGCATCCTACATCTGCATGTAGGTATGGCATTGCAGCATAGCCTGAACACAAAATATTTTGCTAATGCTAATAGTGAACCCTAAACATATAACTCCATATTCTGTCATACAGAAACCTTTATACATGGGTCATCGACCATAAATACTGTTATTTCCCATGGAAACCTTTAATTATGTAGCTAAATTTATCATCAGAGTGGCAACATCTGAGAGGGAGGCAGGTATTTTTGTACTTGGGGGATATGGTAGTGTAGTCTGGTGGTCAGAAAGACCAAATTGTAATATAGCTTAAACATATAGGTGGTTTAGTGTGTTGATGTTAGCAAAATGCTCATAAACTGGACTGGAAAAGACAAAGACAAAGCTGTGCCAACCTCGAAATTTACTGTTTCAATAGTAGAATGCTCACATAATGTGTCATCCGCATCTTCATCTAAATGGATGGATAGATGGATGGATGGATGAATGGATGGATATGATCTTTCATTAGTGACACATGTAAAATAGGTCACAAGCATAGGAGTTTATAATAAACTTTAACTTTCAAACTACAGACATGTTACAGCAGGATTAAAATACATTAGGTTGTTTCTAATGCCCTATTGCATTAATGGAGGAATAAAGATATGGCCTGAACGCTGCATACATTTTTTTTTAAATTCAAATCTAAGTAATTTTTAGTGGGTACTTCTTTTGTCACATCCAAAATTTCATATCTTGGCATAGCCTCTCTTAAATCTCGCACCATGTTTCCAATCTGAGGTAGGTTCACCACAGCTAGCCCTTTCACAGTTATCAAATATGCATGTTACTGAGGGCAGTAACATAATTCAAAAGGACATTCATAAACAATTAATGTGCTGTGAGAGCAAAAAAAAAATCATTTGTAGCTCTCCAAATTCATTTTTTGCACCCTGCTGCGTGACCTTACTCATTCTACTTTACAGACGGACTGACTCTGAAGTGGAGCCATAAGATCTGTTGGCAAGGACCCAAAATATGAAGCATAATATAGCAGAAGACATGTACTTTAATACGCAGCAGAGATTAACACAACCATTAATCTATAGAGGTCTCCTAGCTGGCTTTAACCAGTAGTCAAAAACACAACATGTGAATTCACATCAGTATTGATATTAGACTTTTTTGGCATTATTTATATACATGTTTAAAAATGTGAATCTGTTATTAGACACTACTTTTACTTTTCCAAAAATCTTGACTCTTACATAAAATGTACTTCTTAAATTCCAATTTACACCTCATAGACAAAGTAAATGTAATGAAATTACAATTTAAATTGACTCTTATTATGCATGTTTCCACTCAAAATACTTGTTCTGAAATGAATTGATGAATAGATTCAGTTACTTTAGTTGTTCAGGTTGTACACTTTCACCTAATGCCAAGTGCTCCAGATCCATGGTATATGTATTACATTTTATTTTTTTGTAGGTTTGGAGGCATCATTGTTGTTATTCCAAACTTGGCCTTGTTTATTTTTTGTCATTGTCACATGAAAACTTCTGCTGTAACCAAAAAGCCTACAAAATCAATTTCCCCTGTAAATCGGAAAAGGTTGAGAACTGGTTTTGAGTACAACACCATGACTTCATATAGAGAATCAAAAGCATCTGCACCAATTGTGTTCATATAAATCTGAAGTAGAAGTCTACAGCAAGCATTCATCTTTGGAATATTATCTTTTAAAATCAAGACATTTACTTAGTTTCATGAGTCTTACCTGGAAAACCACAACCTTTCCATCATCAGCTTGTAGGTAGAAGGTCCAGGTGGAGGAGATGAAGCTCTGTGCAGAGCTGACAATGTCATTGCACCAACTGGACACAGCCTCCATCACGGAAGGAGGTTTGGGGCGGAGAGTCATGGCCTTCAGCTGCAGAAAAAAAAAGAGTAGCAGCCACTAGATTAATGTGCTTCCATGTGAACATGCTTGAGTTTATGATAAACACTTTAATATGTGCGCGTGGAATTGCTGAGTTTTTCTGTGCCCAGAAATGACGCTATACAAATAAAATGTAATTGAATGGAATCAAATTGAATCGAATCGAAATGAACTAAAACAAATCAAATCAAATCAAATCAAATCAAATCAAATCAAATCAAATCAAATCAAATCAAATCAAATCAAAATTGATATTTGGACACCCAATGTGTGTGTGTGCGTGTGTGTGTGTGTGTGTGTGTGTGTGTGTGTGTGTGTGTGTGTGTGTGTGTGTGTGTGTGTGTGTGTGTGTGTGTGTGTGTGTGCGTGTGTGTGTGT